>OX467716.1:16988196-17255696 GCA_950111635.1 Agelastica alni
AAAAGATAGAATGAAAGATAGGTTAGCTTGACGTCTTTCACAAATGTATACGTATGCATGCTGGAATAAGAAAGACATTGCATAAGGATTTGCAATGGTACTTTTAGAGAGCGAGAGGGTAAAGAGGGTACTCTATGCTTTAACATAGACCCATCAGCAGAGTTACAAACATTAATATAAAAAAAAATGAATTCAAAACGTTTTTGAATAATAACACTTCAAAAAATTAACTTAATCGCTTTTTGAATAAATAAAATGTTTTTAAATATTATTTTAATGGGATATTAACATTTTTAAACTCGTATATGACGTTGTAAATATGACAACAGTGCAAGCATTTGAATGTTGGCAAAAAATTTTACCTAGACGTCTAATGTTATATTGTATCTATTAGTTAAATATGAGTTTAAAGTCATTGCAGTGAGATAAGTTTATTATTCAAATAAATGTGGTTTTTTATCCAAATACCGAGTGCAAAAAATCGGGCAGAGCGCTCATTTAAGATTCGTAGTAGAATGAATGAATGAATTACTGTTGAAAGGGATTTACGAGATAAATTCGACGGAGTGGGATTGAACGTCTACAAAACACGATGATTACCGAATAATCTTGTTTGATGATAGATAAAGTAGTACTCGCGATTTTTTTGGTGGTAATGTGTAATAAAACATTTAATGAAATTACTGTAAAGGAGTGGTAACGTGTATGCAATAGTACTCAAAAATATAAGACCAAGTTGGATAAAGAAGAACATATACTAGATGAGAAAGAAGACCAGGAGCGGCGTGTTATTTTTATAGTAATATAGTGGAAGTCAGATTTAATTTTTCTCTTTTCATAATTATTATCAGTATTATTAATATATCTAAATGTGTCCACAGACATCGCATTCATAAATACCCAAGCATACAGTTGTTAAACTGCAAAAAATTAATACGTTGCAATTTGTTATTCCTAAGCAACTGGATTTTTGGCGCACTTATACTGATGCTACAGAAATAATTTATGCTTGGCAACGTCGCTTTATTTTGATTAGAATGTATGTAGTTTTTTATCACTTATAAATGTTCGGCTCAATTAAACGTGCGTTGTTTTCTATTTGTTAACACTGCACTAATTTTTCGTTTTTTAAAAGTCTACATGGACAAGTGATATCCCATTACAGTAGTTGTTTCTTAAATTTGTTTATTTTCTATTGGCTTAATATCCAATCTTATTCGTTGTTCTGGCATGCGTCGTCTTGTGTGATTTTTTTCTTATTCCATCGTTGTATTTGGATTTTCATTTCTTTATAATGGCTTTTTGGAGTTGAAGTTTTAAATTTAAAAGGGATGAAAATTATGTAGTCTCAGAAGGTTTCTGTTAAATTTATAATTTATATCGACCCATTTTTTAAATGAATACGTATATATACTGTTGTGCAGATTCCATTCGAGTTCAATTTTCTTCTGAGAGTAAAGAGAAATTGGAGGAGGATGTGATACAAAAATTAGGTCTTTTTATGCGGATGTCACCCTCCACTCAAACAGTTATTAAAAATGTGTACCACCAACTAAAATTAGAAAATAATGGATCTAATAATGGATTCCATTCGAAAAGTAATTACAAGCCAGGAATGTCTTCCAACTGATAAGTAGAATAAGAGATTTTTGGTCAGTGCCGATCACTGTATGGTGGGAAATATAAGAAAAAAGGTGTAGATATAATTTTTATTCTAACACTGTTTCGTCTTTTCATATGATTAAAAATAAAATTAAGTTGGTGCAAGCTCTAACTTCACAAGCTACACCTTAGTCAAAATATGTGGCTTGGTCATTTCGTTACTACAAGAACTATTGTATAACAGAAAAGTAGTGAAAAGTGAATACATTTTTAACCTTACACCCATGTGAATTTAGCGAAATGACCAAGCCACATATTTTGACTAAGGTGTAGAGCTTGTGAAGTTAAAGCTTGAACAGTAAGGGCATGTAGAGTTAGAAGCTTGGCTCTACATGAGATCTGATAACTTTTTAACAGTGCGAGCCGCATGGTCTCGTATTGGCATTATTTTACATGAAAATGTTTTTGGTGGGATTTAACTTCTTTTTGTAAGTTGTTTATGACATTTTTTTTTATTTTATTATTTATTTAACAAGGAGTTGCCCTATATCAATTTTCAGACCTCAAACATCAAAATTTTCGGAAGTCTAATACAAACTTCCAAACCCTAGTTTAAGGGATTGAGGGGTAAAAGTTCCAAGTTTTACAATTTTTTTGTTGTTTGTGTGCTAATACTACCTTACATACAAAATTTCAGCTTTCTAGGACTTCAGGAAGTACCCTAAGAATTTTGATGATCAGTGGGTCAGTGACGAAATTGGGGTTTTTAGATAAAGCTCATACAATATAAATGTGAATGCACGTCATCAATGATCTGTTCGTTTCAAAACTTGATACTAACAATAATAAAAATCACCGTTCGTTTTATTTAATCTCGAACACATCGGGTCAGTCGTTTTTTTGCATTAATCAAGTCAATGTCTTGTTAAATATTACAATTTTTATATTATTTTAGACGGTATATAAAATTGCAGATATTATACATTAATATTTCATTAAATATTAAATACAGTTCAAGTTTTACTATGTATTAATAAAAACGGTTTTTCCGATTGAAGATCTGAGCGCCAGCTGGCAGTTGACAGTTAGATTCATAAGTTGGCAACGTTATATACGTTTTTAAGACGTTGTCAAATTGTTTCATCTAAAACACGGTTATCTGATTATCATGGTGAAATGAACCAAGATAATTTTTTAAACTGGTTTGAAAATCAGTTGCTAAACAGTCTCACTGAACCATCAGTAATCATTATGGACAATGCCGCTTACCACAGTATGTTATTACACAAAATACCAAACATGTCCTGGCTCAAAGCGGATATTGAAGAATGGCTAGCAAATCGAAATATTGCTTTTTCACACACTATGTTTAAACGTGAGTTTCTAAAGATTGTGGATCAGTAAGTACATTATATTATGTGTTTATATAATAGTTTCTAATTTTATAAAAAAATCTTTTACCTATATTTTTACATTGCATTGTAATTAAATTTTAAAGTAGTTTTACTGATTTTGTTAACAAAATTGAAACTGGGCTACTATTTTTTAGAAACAAACCACCAAAAAGATATTTAATAGATGACCTAACTGAACAATATAGACATAAAGTGTTACGTCTCCCGCCACATCACCAGCATTTTCAATCCAATTAAATTGATTTGGGGCATTGCAAAGCAATATTATAATAAACGTATTGGCCGTGATGGAAATGCAGAAAAAGACATTTTGTAGATGTAGCTTAATTAAACTAATCTAATATAGCTTAGAAATACTTTTTTTGTAATTTATTAATATTTTGCTTGAAATGAAAAAGCAACTATTTGGTAAGTATGTCGACCCCTAAATAACATTATACCTTCATTGTGAAGCATTTTAACCTGTAATATTTTCATTAATAAAATTATGATCAGTATTATTTTTTTGTTAGTGCCTCTAATTAACTCTATGTTGATTCGATATAAATAAAGCATTAATAAACTAACTTGAATGGTTTTTATTGAAAACATCTTAAAAGTTTTATTGCAATGTCCTAGACTAATTAATGGTAAAGTATGTTTATTAAATGATCAACAACATAACCTTATTATTTCCTCAATGTCCGTACTACTGTCAAAGTCTGGCAACGTTGTTCAAATGTGACCTTACACTCGCTCTATGACGTGCATGCACATTTATATTATACGAGCCTTATAAAAAAAATCTTAAGTATAAGGACTAAGCAATTGAAACTATATGTTTAATAAGTCCACTATTAACATCATATCCCAAGAATTTTGTTTATCTGGTATAATCCAAACTCAAGTTCAAGGATTCAAAAAAAAGACAAAGCGCTTCGTGAAAAGGTAGGTAGTGCCCTTGCGTTCCGCTTGGCTCGTTTTGGCGGGGGCACGAGGGCACGACCGTGCCCCCAATTTATTTCTTACTCCCCAAGCCAAAAGTACGATACGGTTCTTTTCGGCCGCATTTCAGGCCTAGGGTCGAAATATACTATTTTATGTAATGAATACTTCAGTAGAATAAATGAAGTTCATCGGAAAGGTAGATTCATAGTTTATCTTGATTAGATATTATCTCACTCATGATATTGTGGAGTTCTTAATCTGCTAAATGAATGCTTTCCTAAATGGAGAAAAACGTATTCTTTGAGGTACCGAATTCGTGAAACGAGAAAAATTATTTTTGACTTCAGCTATAGTAAGATTAACTTGAACCGATAAACTGCAATACAAAACTTTAAAATGGGGCCAACGAATCTTGATCTTGCCTAAAGTATTAAATTTGATCGGATTAAGTTCCACAGTTGATATTGTTTTATTACAATAGATGATGATAGCATTTGACAAAACAACAACAGCTATTGTTGTTTTTATCAGCGTTTTATATAATAATAATTATGTGTGCTATCAGTGTTTAGATATATTATTGGTGAAAAATACAATTTGAAAATGTTCTTATAACGTAACGTTTCCTTCGGTCGATTATTTATAAAATTGTATTCATCGTTATGTTGAATGAATGAATGAATGGACATTAGAAAAAGGCTACGTCATGATTCGGGCAACGTGATCAAGATCAAACATGGCATTTTTTGGGTCGCAGGTACAAGAATTTCAGATGTGTGATTTTTGCTGGAGTTGATATTTTTTTTAATATTTAAAAACGTGAAAATTTATTAATTTTTTTCAATGGACCCAATTCCCAATCATTAAAAATCTTTTTGTATCAAAGCTATTGGATAATATTTGCCATAAATGGTATTAGTTAATAATAATAGAAAGTGGAACAAAATAATTTCAACATTGTGACCGGACAAAGTGTGTTAAGTTTATTTTTTTAAATTTCCATATTCTTTTTTTCGATTAAAACAACAAGAAAACAAATGTTTTTCACTTTCCTGCCAAGTTTTACTACAAAAACATCCATCAAACAAAAAAATGAAAACGAAGCCAAACTTTTCTTTTATTTACATGACCTAGAACTGAGAATTTTAAAGAATAAAAGAATAAAACTATACAAGTGATTGTTGATCACAACTTTAAACACACGTAAACAACTTCTTCAATATATTGTTTTAAGTATTTGAATTATTTATTGTCGAACTGCTTTTTTTGCAAAATGCAAACTTTTTCTTCACATAGAGTGACATAATAATTACAACGCTTTTTAAACAAACTTTAACTCAAAACCTAGAGATTAGAACTAATAAAAACCCAATCATTTAAATTTTTTTATTTGTTTTATTTCATTTGGAATTTTGGACAACAGGCCCGATCGAGTTTAATAGTGACTATAATTTAGTGCTCTTTATTTGCTGATTAGTTACAAAATTCAAATTTCTTTTGCTTGTATAGATACCAAAATGTCGATGACAATGCTAGCTTTGACATATAATGACAACCCAGTCCAATCGAGTTTAATGGTAACTATAATTTAGTGCCCCTTACGTGCTAATTATTTGTGCAAATCAAAATTTTCTTGCTGGTATAGATACCAAAATATCAATGACAATGTTAACATTTTTTGGAAGCTAGCATTGACATATAATTGTTACGAAATTCATTTCTTTCTTGGGTTCGGTAATTTTAAACTCTCGATACAGTAACAAAACAATGTTTATTCCAATACTTTTACACAAAAAATTTTACTTTTATAAATCACTTAGATATTCAACTAATATTAATACTATTTAAATTTCATAAATCATTAACACTTTTAAAACTAAAACTGTCTCTTTTTCACGACCGCTGTCCTTTTTATATTTCCCTAATCACAAGACCATTCCACCTGCTTCCCGAGACTCCGGGACATCGCGACGCGGTGTTCTAGACTTTGCCAGACTGCGGAGGCGGCCGACAAAGCGGTCACTAATATGCACCCCAGCCGCGGTCGATCCTCGGTCGCCGACAGGGCCGGATTTTAATATAATAAAAAAGCATAGAAATGCAAAGATTTACTAACTAATAAGTTTCTCTGGAAATAACCAACTGGAGTTTCGTAAAGGTACAAAAATAATAATAATTGAGTCTCATACAGGTACCTGATGTAAGCACTTTCTCGTATAGGATTAATAGTTAACTTGGAAAAGCTGTATAAGCTATTTTAAGTTAACAACTAATTAGGTGCTAGGTAATTAGTGCAAGAGATCCCTACTTGGTTTATATAAAAGCAATTAATTAGTAACTAATTAGTTGCCTAGCTTTAACAGCTCATACAGGTCTCAAAAGTTATCCACTAATTATATGCGACCGATTTTTCACCCCAGAAACTTGTAGGAGACAGACTTATTTAGTTATTTGAACTCTACGGAACTCCAGCCGCTAATGTTTTGAGCAACTAATTAGTCACTACATTTTGTAAACTAATATAGTCACAAGGGTTCATAAGTACTTAAGTAAAAGATTCTGCATCTAAAATCGTCCTAGAAGTCGCCATTTGTATTTTATTTGAGTTTTACGGAACTCCACATGGTTTATACCAAAGCACCTAATTATTTGCTAACTTTAAATAGTTTATACAGCTTTTCAAGTTAACTAGTAATCCTATACGAGAGAGTGCTTACCTCAGGAACTTGTATGAGACTCAATAATTTTTTTTACCTTTACGGAACTCCAGTTAGTTATTTCCAGAGCAACTTATTAGGTAGTAAATATTTGGAATGCCTACGCTTTTTTATTATAATGTCAATGCTAACTTTTATTGTCAACGAAATTTTGGTATCTATATGAGTAAATTTTTTTTTATTTTCTCAAATAATTAGCACATAGAGCACTAAATTATGGTCACCATTAAACTCGATTGGGCTGGGTTGTTGTTATTATGTCAATGATAGCTTCCAAAAAAAAGCCAGCATTGTCATCGAAATTTGGTATCTATACGAGCAAAAAAAAGTGATTTTAACAGCTAATTAGCACATAAAGAGCACTAAATTATAGTCACCATTAAACTTGATTGTGCTGGGTTGTCGAGGCTAGCTTTATAGACGTTTTAAATACAGGATTTAAGCTACCTCCTGCAAAGTGATTTTATGGTTAAACAAATGATTTTTTTATTTTTTCTCATGTAGTCACTTCTTTCAAACCTATACTATGGCCAAAAAGCAGCAGTACTAATAGAAGACATGACATCAGAGGAAATAGAAAAACAAAGGTGTTCGTCAGGGGTGTATACTATCACCAATCCTCTTTAATCTGTACTCGGAGGACATAGTAAATGGGGCACTTGATGGTCAGGATATGGGTATTAAAATTAACGGCATGACAATAAAAAATCTGAGGTAAGCTGACGATACAGTTATTTTAGCTGGAACACACGAAGACCTACAGACGCTAATTAACAGAATGGTCACAGTAAGCGAAGAATATGGACTATCACTAAACATAGGCAAAACAAAATATATGCTGATAACAAAAACAACTCGAGACAATCGTAAGATATATGTGAGGAACCAGCCTATTGAAAAAGTAAGACAATACAAATACCTAGGCACGATTTTTAATGATAACAACGACAGCTCCCAAAAAATACGAGTCAGAATAGAACAGGCGAGAAGCACCTTTACAAGAATGAAGAGGCTTTTCTGCTGCCGTGATTTAAAAATACGACTGATGAGATGCTATGTGCTGTCTATACTATAGTATGGGATGGAGGCCTGGACACTGAAGGTAACCGACATGAGGAGACTGGAGGCATTTGAGATGTGGATATACCGGAGAATATTGAGGATCTTATGGATAGAGAGAATAACCAACGTGAAAGTGATGAGACGTATGCATAAGGAGAGAGAAGTGATTCCGACAATTAAAAGAAGAAAACTGCTGTACATGGGACATGTCATGAGGGGATAAAAAAATATTAAATGCTACAAATAATTATGCAGGAAAAAATCCAAGGCAAGAGATCTATAGGAAGAAGACGAAATTCATGGCTGAAGAACCTTAGGGATTGGTTTGGATGCAGTAATAATAAACTATTTAGAGCTGCGGTCTTAAAAATAAGAATTGCTATGATGATTGTCAACCTTCGAAGCGGAGACGGCACCTAGAGAAGAAGAGAAGTCACTTCTTTTCAACCTTTTTTAAAGAGCATATTCTTTTAGAACACTTCTCACGCCATTGCTGAGCTAAAATATTTTTCCTATCTTTAAACTATGTATGTTCTTTTCACCATTTATAAAATAAAGATATCTTTACGAAATTTTGACATTTACGTGTCGAATGTATTTAGGCACGTCTGAGCAAAATTTGGTAAGGCTCAAACTTAGGGTGGCTGGTGTACTTTTATAAGGTGAATTATTATTTATTGATTTTAATTTAAAAATTATGAAATTTTAATTATCAATATTACATATAATTTGAAAATCCAAAAAAACCACTATTATTTCATAGTTTTAAGTTTTCACTTCTGTCGTTAGACCCAATGACTAATTTTTTTTTATCATAGGCCACATCTGCGAGTTAGTCCCGGAACACTTTGAGCAATGTAACAGTTACAACGATAAGATTTTCGTTTTGATTGAGTTCCTATCTCGAGGGGACAAACAATTTTTCAAATACATGATATGTATATACGCATATACCCAAGGCATACATTTTGTTATACATGCGTGTGTCTGTGCCATGACACACTTGAACATACTATTAGGTCAAGGTTTAACGCGTAGATATCGATTTAGCAAACTTGATGTTATCAAAAGGATCTTAAAATTAGACATATTTATATAAAAGTTCCACAAAAAATATTTTACCATTTTCATAAAAATTGTAAACAGGGTAATTTTTTTATTGTCTTTACCGAAAAGAAAAATTAGTTACGAAATTGGGTTATCTATAATATATTTGCCAAATACTTCGTACTCACTGACTAAGTGATCACTCTATCTCATGAATGACAAAGCCTAGGAAGGTGAAACATGGTCCTTTGTATAATGTAGATGTTCAATAGGGCGGAGTTTCATCCCCCCCCCAGATGAGTATTTTTTTAATTAGATGTATTTATTAAGGGTTTTGCTTTAATATATGTTTCATTCATTGTGATTTCTAATTTTAGTAAAAATATTTTGTAAGTTAATATTCAGGGTATCAGTAAATAAGTGCGACAAACTTCAGATGGTGATTCTGCATGAAAAACTCATAACAGTTTTCTATATAAACATATGTTTGCATTTGCTTCGTTTTCAGAGATACGGGTTCTGATTTAATGTTATTGTATAAGATAGTTCTTGATAACATACATACAAACATAAAGTCATGCCTTTTTACCGTAGGGGTAGGCAGAAACCATTTCCTTGCACTTGCTACGGTTCTTACACACATCTTTTGCTTTCTCTACTTTTATCAGTGCTCTCATATATGCTCGTCGGTTCTTAGTACTCTTGATCTGGCCTTTCTTCAAAACAATGTTGATCTGTTCGAGATATGTTCGCCGAAGTCGACCTCTACCGACTTGTCCATTTAAACTAGCCTTATAAATTTGTTTCATCCATCTTCCTTCATCCATCCTTTCTAAACCATCTAAGCATTCCTTTATCTATCTTTGTAACCACATCTTTTTTACACCACAGCGTTCTCTTATCTCACTAATCTTTACTTTATTCAACCGAGTCACTCCCGCTATACTTCTCAGACTACTCATCTCCGCAGCATTAATCCTATTTTCATGCTTCTTTTGCCAAACCCAACATTTACTACCATACATAAGTGTAGAAACCAACATACCTCTATGCACAGCCAGACGTACCGTTTTTTGACACTTTCTGGCTGCTTATAAAGCTATGCAGTGCCCCATTCATGTGTTTTCCTGCCAACACCCTTCGCTCAATGTCACTGTCATAATTTCCATCTCTCGTAAACTTTGAACACAAATATATTTACTTGTTCCACTTTTTCTTCTTTAATGAGAGTTTGTCAAGGTTTATTTTCTTTCAAAAACCATTACTTTCCTTTTGCTTACATTTATTTTCATCCCTTTGATTTTCAGGGCATCATGCATAACATTAACCATCGCCTGCAACTCCCCTTCAGGTGACGCTGGCGTAAAGAAGGCATTTGACGATCAAATTATTCATTTTCAATCCATACGCACTCTTAAATCTTTTAAACAATCGTCTATATATGAGTTAAACAGCCATGGCGAAGCCACACATTCCTGTCACACCCTTTTCGATGTTAAACCAGTCGTTCAAGCTCCGTTTATCCTGACAAAAATAATGGAATCCTCGTTAAGTGATTTCAGTGCTCGTATTAAACTACCGTTTACCCCATACATAGACATTGTCGACCACAATTCACTCCTCACCACTCTCTGTCATAGGCCTTTTCCAAATTTATAAAAGCACAATCCAAATCCTGCTTGCACATCCCATATCATCTCAGTTTTATACTTCATTCTTTTAATGAATATCTTTGCATACAGTTTGCCGACTATGCTGAGTAAACTAATACCTCGGTAGTTCTTACAGTCCTGCTGCGAACCTTTTCCCTTGTAAAGCTTCACGATAATGTATTAAAGCAATGAAAAATACGCATTAAGATGTTTTATTTTTTTGTATAAAAACGGCGCCCTATACAAAAAACAGACAAAAGAGATTTTTTGTCACAAATTTATCGAGGAATTACGACATGATTTTTAATTTAAAATCTCAGTGTCGTACCATTTTTTTCTTTAAAAAAATTTGGAATCATTTCCCGTATGCGCGCCAATGATAAACATAAAATTCTTAATTGCATGTCTAAAAATGCGCAATAACTACCTCTCAGAACTCACCAAATTTTATTTGCATATCTCGACCGATTTCAGAACAATAAATAAATCGTCGGTATTTAAAAACAACTTTAACACCCCGTATCTTTGAAACAAAGTATTTGTGGACATACGTTTATATAGCAATATTTTTATATAGCATTATTTTTTCATGCAGAATTACTCCCTGAAATTTGTCGCACTTATTTACTAACACCCTGTATACTAAAATCAGGGTTTCAAATGGGTTTTCTATTCTACCATCTTTGTAATTTTGTTATCTCTCAACATTTTCTTGGTTATATTTTAAAATTTGTTTGTTACTCTTGAAAAACATAATTAAAAACCTATTACTCTTGATCATACAATGAATAATTAAAAGTTGGTACCCCACCGTAGGAATAAATCATTATTGTTAGTGACAACACTTTCGGTTAAATCAGTCGCGTTGGTAGTGATTCACCCTGTATACACAGTGCTCGTACTAAAATTTAAATATAAATAAAACAAGTGTGTTAAAATAATTAATTATTAGATTTTTAAATTAGTTTACTAAATATAGGGTGTTTCGAAAGTAATCTGAAATATTATCGTGGCCTATTCGTCAATCAATTTTAATACTAAAAGTTGCTATAAACATGTGTGATGGATTTAGTACTTAAGTAAAGAATTTAATTAATAAGCTAATTAGATAGCAGTAGCATATTGTAAAGGAAATTATACGTTTATAAAGATGTAATTAAGAAAATGGAAATTGTAGATACTAGAAAATCTATGGCGAATATAAAAAAGTTGGTTAGGTCTAGGACGTGGCAAATGTTTGATTTGGCAACGGTGTGTTTGAAGGTAAACAACAGTAACACTCTGTGTATGTGAGTGTGTGTGTACTATTTGTAGGTATTCTAAACATGCTACACTTAATGACGAAATATGATTTATTTACCAGAAAAATTTTTTTGCTGGGATATTTATAAAATGTGTGTGTCAATTGCTTTATCTTAAATGCTTTTTCAAAAGACGTTGATAAAACAAATTCAGGTAAATAAACAGAATAAAGCCTTGATAAATCATGGTTACGTTTAAATTAAAAACTGACTTTACTGTAGATGCATCCGAAATTTCTGGAAAAATATCCTATTAATCCAACACAATAGACAACAGCGTCAAAATCGATGGAGAGTACAGCCAAGCATTTCATATTAACAGAGGCCTAAAACAGGGTGATCCGTTGTCGCCAGTACAATTTAACCTTGTACTAAAAAAATCGGTAAGAACAGCATCACTGAAGGTAGAGATTTTTGGTCAAGGTGGTCCCAAACTTATTTTTGCCTTCGCAGATGACATAGGTGCAGTAGAAGAAAGTACGGTTAGTGTGAAGGAAAACTTTATAAAGAATGAAAAAGAAGCTTAGAGAGTAGGTCTACGAATAAATGAAGGAAAGACCCAATACATGCATGTCTCCCGCAACCCCGCGCGCGAGTCAAGCAGAACATCACAATGGACGACAATAATTTTGAGCATGTGCGAACCTTCAAGTACCTGGGCGCAGTGATAACGACAGAAAATAATATGCAGGAAGAGATTAAACAGCGAACTACACAAGCAAACAAATTTACATTTGCAGTACTAACCTTGCTAAAATTAAAATTTATCACAAGAAAAGCCAAAACCGTAATTTATCAAACAATAATACGTCCAGTAGCAACATACGCCAGTGAAACATGGACAATGATAGTTCGCGACACAGAGCTCCTACGAAGGTTTGAGAGAAAACTACTGCGCATGATATACGGCCCCGTTCGAGACCCTGAAACCGGCCATTATAAAATGAGAAGCAATGTTGAGCTTGCTCAAATATATCAAAGCATCATTTAGGAGATAAAATCCGGCAGACTAAGATGGGCAGGGCACCTGCAAAGAAGCCAAAACGATCGCCCAATAAAACGGGTATGGAAGGAAGCACCACCAGAAAAAAGACCACTGAAAAGACCTAGGCTCAGATGGAGAGATAACATCATTAAAGATCTGGCTATCCTTGGAGTAGACCAGCAAGAATGGAGGGAGATAACCCATGACCATTTCAGGTGCAGGCAGATAGTCTTCCGGGTGCTCTTTTCCCTATTGGTTTCCCTTCAAGTGCGATGGGTGGTAGTCTGCTCTGTTCCATTCTTCTAACGTGAGTGTACCAGCATATATATTACAAAACTAAAATAATATAATTTACTGCAAAAAATGCGGTTCTAAACTGACAGTTTAAATTTGCGCGCGAAAACGGACCTTCAGTTCCGATGACGTCACTCCTGTTTATCACGCGTTATAGTTCCTCGCTGGCTTTCATTGTTTTTTGTTTTGTATTAGTTTCAACTTTTTTGTATAAGTACAGTAATGTTTTTAAAATAGACTATCCATCAACATCAGGTAGTCATATCAATGTTACTAACGCTCTAGTTTTGATTCATGTTTTGTGCCAATGTGTTCATCTACTTCAAGGAAATTTCCAAATAAATTGTTTTTAACTGAACCTTTTGATTCAAAATTAAGAAAATAGTGCTTCCAAGCTGAGAAGAAAAATGTAGGGCTCCACCTACATTTGGAATCGACATTTTCTTTACATTTTACATAAATAAAAAACAAAACAATAAATTTAGAAATTATTAAATTCACTTCCAAAATGGTACGACTTAAATTATTATTGTTAGGGACCACTCCCGTGTAAATTAGTAGAAGTAAACACGACTTTTACCGAATAACTCTGAAGGTAAACAAAGAAGTACGCGCGAAATTTAAAAGCGGAAATATGTAGAAGATTATAGGTGTGGTTTAGTTTTAGTAGTTGTATCGGTGCGTGTAGGTGTGTGGATGATTTTTGTAGCTGTTTAATTTTTCTATTTAAAATACAAATATAAAATGGGTAGATAGAAAAATAAGAATTACTTTGCGGAAAAAAAAGAAGTAATTGCTAATGTAATTAAATTTATAAAAAACGTGGCAAAACATGGCTTGCAAGTTCCAATTAATAATTATCGTCGCCGGGTATTGGGTAGCGACAGGAATATTGAAAAAGGTGTTTTACAGTGTCCAAGATGAGACTGAAGGAGTAAAGACAGGTAAAAAACCTTGTATTTTATCTCCGAAAACATCTAAGAAGTTTCATTCCAGAATGACAGGGACAAAGAATTAAAGAAAGTTTAAAAAAGTGTCAAAATTTTCATATAATATAGAAGCATCGGCCGCCTTTAAAAGAAATTTAACAAGAAGTACGTAGGTTTTAAGATGGACAGTCAACTTTAAGAAAAGTACTTTAAACTGGGTTTTCGGTGGCAAAAAAGTGCTTCGTTAGAGTTGAAGCTTATGACATGTCCTCCCTTTGTCACACTTAATTTACCCCCTTCCACCCCTAAACGTATGACGTAATGGATGGCCCCCTAAAGGTGGAGCCCCACTTTGCTGTGCCTAAACGAGTACACAGACGCGTCTAACAAACTAATTTTCTAAAAAATTTGGATTTTTTTTGTTTTTTGGTCATGCGCTATAATAATAATAATACATAATAATTTTTTCCATATGAGAATTCGCAAAAAAAAATTTGATCCCGTTTAGGCAGATCCCCACTTCCGAAGATTTAAAAAATATGTATGTGCTTTAATTTTTGTAGTGTCAAAACTATGAAAGCAATAATTATCGAAAGATTTTATGTTGTTACAAAATTACTTCTTTCTTGGGTTCGGTGATTTTAAACTCTCGATACAGTAACAAAACAATTTTTATTCCAATACTTTTACACAATAAACTTTACTTTTACTTCACTTAGATACAACTTTTGCAGCTAATTACATTTCATGACTTATAAAAACCTGTCCTCTTCGCGGCTGCTTCCTTTTTCTCGAGAGTCCGGAACAAACCTTCTACCTTCTCGAACCCGCTAGACGAGGTGTTCGAGAGTTTACCAGACGGAGGAAGAGGCCGACAAAGCGCTTATTAATATGCACCCTAATTGTGGTCGACTCTCTGATGCCGACAAATAAACAGGGCTGCTTTGTAACAATATGTCAGTATTTTCATTAATTTTCCAATAAGAACTGGAATTAACTTAATTTTGGGAATTCCCCGAACAGTGAGTATATTTAGATTAGATAAGGATTTATTATTGTTTTACTTTTTGTCGTAAATATTAATTACATAATATCAAACTATCAACAATGAAAAGAATTGTGAATATTTAAGTACTAAGTAATAAAACGTTCGAAATAAAATTAAACATTTATCGAATGTTGTGACCATTGGCAGGCTTACAATCAGATTAAAAGACCCAGTTTAATTTTATTTCGACTGGCTATAATTGGATAATTGCATGTTGTTAAACACTATTATAAAGCTGTAACAGAAGTGTGTATACATTGAAGATGGTTACAAAAAGAGCATCCGGTAGATCCGTTATCACACATCTAGACAAGTAAAATTACAGTTACCGGAACAAGCATAACTGCGACTGGGTACACGTTCATACCTGTTCGTGTGAGTCATTCGGTAGAGCGACAGTTAAGCCAGTCAATTTAAACACCAAACGTCGGAGAAAAGTTCTAATCTTTTAAATTTGCTGTTAGGACCAGTACCAGAGTGCCATACCAATTTCGATTTCGAAATAAATTAATTGATTTTTACCCATTTAACCAACAGTTTTTGTTTATTTTATATAGTAGTAGTAGTTGTTAGACCTGTTGACGTTATTAATAAGTCGAAACAAAAATCAAAACTCGCTTTTTAGTCCATTGAAATGTTACAATTTAAGGACCTTAAATTGCATTTTTTAGAGGACGCAATTTTATTTTTGGGACATGTGTGGGGGGTCAATAGAAGCTTAACCCCAAGTTTGAGGGGTTGCCGCCCTTTTCCCCCGGCCGCCATCTTGAAAAAAGGGGTGCAAACAACTTTTTCGCGATATCTCGGAAACTATGCGTCCTACAAAAAATTCGTGCAAACATAATTTGTAGTAAATCGCATGCCTACAAATATGTTCATATAACTTTTTGCCCTAAATTTAAAAGTAGAGAAGTTATAAGCAAAAAAGTGAGAAAATTTCTATAAAAATTTTCTTTTTTGCTCTATAACTTTTTTTTACAAAAAAATTACCTCAAACCAATCTTGTAGATGGTCTTTTAAGGAAAATTCTTCGCTATAATTTTTTTTAATTTCACTTATTTAAAACGCTGTTACAGCGCTCCAAAGATTGGGGCTGAAAAAGCATGCAAACATTTGGATGCCAATACAAGTTTCCAAGCCTCCAGCACCCCCCGATCTTATAAAATTAATTTTCTGCAGATGCAAAGGAAATTGTGGAAGCATGTGTGGCTACAGAGAAGCAGGCCTCAAATGCTCTACAGTATGCCTCCATTGTTCTAACGATACATGCAGCAACATCGTGGAAATATCAAAGTTAATGGAAGAAAATGAATTCAAAGATGAACTTCCAACTATGACTCCAATTTTAACTCCTGCCATTCCCCAAACCTTCACATTCGACGTCGAATTACATTCTGAGCCACAGCCTGGACCATTGAAGAAAAGTAGAATAGAATAGCTAGCTAATAACTGATTCAAAATATGATTATGTCGAGGATTACCTCATCGGCAAGATGTCTGTGGAGTAGGACAACTGGGGATACCACGTAAAAAAACGCGCCTACAGACTCTACCTCATATGTGGCGGGAAGAAGAGTTAGCAATGAATAAGTAAAATTGTAGGTAGGGATTTAACAAAAAAATTTTAAGAATGTATTTACAATAAAAAAAAAAGATCATAAAACTAAGTTAAACATTTCGTTTTAAACGGATTCTCATGAGCATTGACGAACCTGGTCAACTTTGGAGCGCTTTAACGTTTTAAATGAATGAAATTAAAAAAAATTATAGAGAAAAATTTTCCTCAAAAGACCATTTACAAGATTGGTCTGAAGTAATTTTTTTTGTAAAATGTATAAAAAAAAGTTATAGAGCTAAAAACTCACTTTTTTGCTTATAACTTGTTTAATTTTAAATTTAGGGCAAGTTATATGAACATATTTGTGGCAAAGAGATTTACTTCAATGTCTTTACGACGCTTAGTTTCAGAGATATCGCGAAAAAGTTGTTTGCACCCCTTTTTCCAAGATGGCGGCCGGGAGACAAGTGCGGCAACCCCACAAACTTGAAGTTAAGCTTCTATTGACCCCCCACACATGTCCCAAAAATAAAATTGCGTCCTCTAAAAAATGTAAATCTCATGTAACAATTCAATGGACTATTTTAAAATGTGTTACGACTAATAAATGACTAATTTAGTATCGCCTGATATTTTTTTTAAATAGTCGCTTTTAAGAAGGAAGTTAATAGACGTTTAAAAAACTAACAACGCGCCCCTAAAACTTATATTTAACAATATCCGAACACCTCCTGGTAAGAGCTTATTAATAAGGTGACTAATGACTGAGGCCCGTTCAAACTGTCTATTTTGTAAATAAGATAGTTTACTTTTCTGTTGGGCAATTGTGTGTAATGAACAAATAAACAAAATAAACTAAAATATAAAGAAAATCTGTTCTTATGCTTCCTTTTATTAAAACTAATTCTTCCGATAATATAGAAATAATGTTAACTAATGTAGGTACGAGAGTCAAAGTTAGAGATAATTTATTCTTTTTCCCAATTTTGGTGCTACAGAGTTCAGCCTCACGGTACCCTGCAGGAAGGTATTGAAGACTGGAAAACAGAATTTTTGAATTAAGTTCATTCATATTTATATATATATATATATATATATATATATATATATATATATATATATATATATATATATATTATATTTATATACTTACTTTTTTATACTATCTTTATCTTTTTTTTTTAATTAACTTTTTTATTATTCAATGGGTGAAATATTATATTATGTAGGTACACCCTATCCAGAAAATACGTGGACAAGTAATGGCAGACACCTGGGCAAAAAATAGATAGATTTAGTACAAGTAACTTATATCCGAAAATGCTTCGTTTAGCCGTCAGAGGGTTTGGAAGATTGACGAAAATTATTTTCTTTTTATTACTCGAAAACGTGCTGATATATTACCACCATTTTTTGTGTGCGGTTTTGTACTACAAAATTACGTTTGTCAGTGCCAATTATGTTTAATTTAAAAGTAAGAATTGTCAAATAATGACCTCATATGAAAACAATTGTTCATAAATTCAACGCCATCAGAGTAATCCTTGACGGCTCGGACAGCTAAACGAAGCATTTTCGGATATAAGTAACTTGGGATAAATTGATCTATTTTTCTCCCAGGTGTCTGCCATTACCTGTTGTCCACGTATTTTCATGACACCCTGTAAAAGGTAATATTGTTATTGCATAACAATTTTCGTTAGACATTTAATACGATAAATGTCAATTTTTAAATTTATAAACTGTTCAAACTTTCCTAGAAAAACTAAAATTTATTGATGCATATTATATATTTTTTATTTACAATAATTTAAGATTTGTTTTAGTTTTCCACATTATGTATTTACTTTTGTTTTATTTTTTTTGCTCTACTTCTTGCAGGAAAGAGAGAGGGCCTGCTAGGAAGAAAATGTCTAGGGCTCCAAAATGGGTTAATCCGGCCCTGCTCCCAACTAAATATTTTCAATCGACTGTGTCGTAGAAAATTGTCTTGCAAAGCCTCAATCTTCAAATGACGTTCTGAAGTCGCTTGATCCATAACGAAGTTTCTCTGGTAAATTGATAGAATCAATATTCAGAAAAAATTCAATTATTATTCGACTCTTTTTGGGTGAAAATCAGTATATTTAATGATGTCTTATGGTACTTTTAGGGGGTACTCTATGCTTAACACAGACCATCAGCAGGGTTACAAACATTAATTTAACAAAAAATGTATTTAAAACGTTTTTTGAATAAATTAAATGTTTTTAACTATTATTCAAATAAAATATTAATATTTTTAAACTCGCATATGACGTTGTAATTGTGACAACAGCGCAAGCATTTAAATGCTGGCAGAACTTTTTACTTACAGTTGACGTCTCATGTTATATTTTATTAGTTAAATATAAATAAGTAAAGTAATCATACATTTTCCTTAAAAATCAACTATTCTTATAAATTAAACTCGTATTAACCTACAAATTCATTGTTTACATTGGACAGATTATTCACGAAGTAATTGTTTCAATATGCTTTTTACAACGCAATAACCTTCGCAAAATCTATGACACAGTTATTAAAATAAATATTTTTTTTGTAAAATGCTCAAACACCAAATTATTGTTAAAAAGACAATTTAACATAATTTATCATTAATATAACTGTTTTAAGTGTCAACTGTCAACCCAATTAGTAAGGTTAGTTTTGTTTTTAAAATTCCAATAATTTTGTAAAAAAGCAAAATTAGATCTAGGTCAATTGTACTATTAGGAAAGTTAAATAAATTGAAATAAATTAAAACACCGGCAAGCTAACAACAAATGTTTTAAATAACAGCTGTCAGCACTCATTATTGTATTATTCATAAAATCATTCGATTGCAATAGGTCGATTATACGCGCCAACCCTTCAACTTTTAAACCTTGCATCGCGATTGGTCGTTTGCGATAACATTGAATATAGTTGGCATATTTTCCACGGCTTTGTTTGCTTCTGTGAACTGTATTTTAAGTAATTTATAATAGGCGTGGAGCCGATGACACTTAAAAGTGCACTTATATGGATTCTGAAATTTATCATAGGAATTAATAGTATTTAACTATAGGTACAACATGGCCCGGGTAGCCAGAGTTTATCCTGGCAGAAATATTTTTTATAAATTTTTATATCATAAGTAGTTTGCACTTTTATGAAAATTAATTTCTTATAGACCATTTTGTAGCAAATTTTGTGTATTTTCAAAAAAATTTGCTGTGATCGTGGCAGAAAAGTCCGTCACACCGACTTTTAGTACCTCAAGTTCAGAAAATGTTTCCTTTATCGCGAAATAATTTTTTTTAATCTCTTCCTTTTCAGTTCTTCTTTCATAATATCTCGGTGTCACAGCTCAAAACTTGAACAAAATATCTGTCACACCACTTTATATTATAGCTTCAACCCTTCAAAATCATAAAAATCAGGAGGAAGATACAGAATCTTAAAGAAATAGATGTTATGGATGTGATGATATAGATGATTTTGAGTAAATTTTTTGTTTAATTATAATAATATATGAAGTTTGTATATAGCTTAATCGTATGACCTTCATTTTTTATTTCTCTTATTCCTGCATTTATTAAATAATTAATGTATAAAAATTGACAAAATTATGAATAAATGAAATGCTGAATTTTATAAATAAATAATGTTTTCCAGCAATACATTTGTATCAATTAAATGACCTTTACTTTCCTTCCTGGTATTAGCTATCTTTAATAAATAAATTTTAAATATAAAAAAAAAATAATATGTTTCTGAAGTCATCTAAGTGTAACTGGTATGACAGATATTTTTAAAATAATAAATGAACAAGCACACTGATCGAAATGTTGTAACGTTCAACAGGGCTTCAAACCAACTGACTGAAGGGACAAAGATGAGCTAAACATTTTCAAGGCTTTTAGGGTAACTCAGGTATAAAATATTATACATAGTAAGGGTAGCTCAATTCAAAAGTTAAAAGTAAAAATAGAAAGAATTATAGATGACAGACTGTATTTTGCGTCGAAAATTAAAAACAGGGCAGAAAATAATTTCAATACGCTCCATTTTCATGATTTTGAAGGGTTGAAGCTAAAATATAAAATGGTGTGACAGATATTTTGGTCGTTTTGAGCTGTCACACCGATACATTTTGAAAGAAGAACTGAAAATGAAGAGATTAAAAAAAAGTCATTCCGCGATAAGGGAAACATTTTATGAACTTTAGATATTAAAAGTCGGTGTGACAGACTTTTCTGCCACGATGAGAGTTATCACAGTAAATTTTTTTGAAAATTAATTGATGTTATATTGTTTAATATTATTGTATTATATTAAATATATTAGATTGTTATGTATTTAATTAATAATTTTTTTTGCAATTCAAACGTCAGTTGCTCCAAAATAACGCGTACTGTCTACCCTCCATAGTTTACATACCGAGCATGAGCACTTTCTTATATTCAGGGTCCCATCAGACACGACTGCAATGTTGGGTCCTTTATTATTACACAGTATACTTACCTCGGATCTCTCTGTCACTGATTTCCACACGAGTTGAAATTAAAATCTTTAAAATTCGCAAACCTTTATTAGGACCGAATTTTTTGCAGACAACCCTATATCAACGTGTTCGCAATAAAACAGCTCTGAAGTTGATATAAAATTTTTTCTATTATCCAATCAAGTGAAAGTAACTTGCATCGACATACCTGTTTATACCTGGCAATCCAGTAGTTCGTCCAGGTAAATAATACACAACCAAACGTCAGCACATTCTATATGTTTTATACTTTTAAGTCCAGTATAAAATTTTCTTATTATCTTGATGTTGCAACATTTAATGAAAAATCATTTTTTAAAAAATAATTAAAAATATTCTGTTCAGGAATTTTTTAGCAAACCCATATTTAATATATTTTCTAATATACTAAATTTATTATAAAATAAGTTTTATTCTATTATTAGCTCGGTGAAGGTCGATTTAGGTTCGGATCTTAGCCTAATATAAGTGCACCTTTAGTGTCACCGGCATAAAATTTAGTAACCCTTAAAGAGGAGTAACAAAATATTGTGTTTAATTACTGTAGAAGTGCTTAATGTGTTATACATCATTTAAGCAACTCTCCCAAAATAATTTTGCACGATTTTTTGGTTTCGAATAGCAGGAATTCATATTTAGCTCGTTTGGCAACATTATTATAAGGTGTTTTCTCATCGAAAACAATTGCAAGATTAAAATATCCACAAAGATAGCCAGCGACATAAAATGAACACGCAGATTCATTTATGAGAGAAAATAATAAGTCCCATGTAACCAGAATATGCAATGTATGCGAATACGGTAAGAACTGGTTAAACAGTTTTCGGTTGATTTACTACGATATCGAGTTTTTTTTTTAAGTTTAAGCACTGATTGGGTAAACGTATAAGTAAAAAATTCAGGACACAACGCTTCTGAAAATTATGATTTCAGAAAAATCACCAAATCACCAAAACAACATACCTAGACATTGGCATACTGTGTAAACGAATACGCCGCGACGGTAGCAGAGTCGTCGTCGTCAATCAATAAAACGGAGGGAGCATCGCTTACCTCACTCTCCCCGCGCTATCGGGGAAAGAGTGAGGTGGAGATGAAACAGGGATGAATCGAAATATGCGGGGGTCGCCGCTCTCTCTACATAAGAGAGATCGCAATCCCCTTCTTGCATTTTACTTGCCAAGTTGCTACCCAATCCCTTAGGTTGCGCTAAATCTGACCCTTTTTCAGGAAAATAGGGGGCTTATTGCAAGTAAAAAGTAACGCTTTTTTGTTAGCTGTTGACGTATAACTTACCCAGACGAGCGTATTATATTCAGTAACGACGTTTATTGTTATTATTCTTGCTTAAAATTTTAAAACACTGCAAATTAATTAGTATTGAAAGGCACCTCACGTGGCTAAATTCGATTGAGAGGGATTAGATTGTCTACAAAACATGATGATTTCCGAATAATCCTGCTTGCGATTACAAAGAAGTATAGTTGAGGTCAGAGACAAGTTTTCTCTTTTCATAATTATATATAAGTATTATTAATATATGTATATTCACAGACACCGCATTCATAAATATCCAAGCGCACAGTTGTCAAACTGCAAAAAAGTAATACGTTGCAATTTGTTATTCCTACTGGATTTTTGGCGCACTTAATATACTAATATAGCAGAAATAATTTATGCTTGGCATCGTCACTTTATTTTGCATTAGAACGTATATATTTGTTATCAACTCTTATAAATGTTCGTGTTTTTCGTTTTTAATAATCCACATGGAAAAGTGATATCCAATTAAAATGGTTGTTGGTTGAATTTGTTTATATCCTATTGAATATACAGTTTTTTTAAATTTATAAATTATATTGACCCATTTTTAAAATAAATACTATAATTTTATGCAGATTCCATCCGAGTTGGAAGTTTCCTTTAAGTGTGAAGAATTGAAGAAGAAGGAGGAAGAATAATTGGAGGAGAACAAAAATTGGGTATTTTTATGTGGATGTCATCCACCACCTAAACAGTTATTGAAAATATGTACCACCAACTAAAATTAAGTGAAATTTAGATTTTTGGTCAGTTTAGATCACTGTATGATAAAGAATATTAGAAAAAAGGTGTATAATTTTATTTTCTAATAACATTGTTTCGTCTTTTCGTATGATTAAAAATAAAATTAAGTTAATAGCGGGTTTTCCGTAAAAATCTAATTAGAAAAAGGCTCCTTGTTTTGGGTTTGAGATATCGTACGTTAAATATTAGACAGGACTATTATGGAATCTTAAAAAATAATTATTTTACGTTACGAATACCTCAGGAGAATAGATGAAGTTCATCGGCAAGGTAGATTCAATGTTTATCTTGATTAAATGTGGTATGTTACTCATGAAATTGCGAAATGGAGTGATCAATCTGCTAAATGTTTCGTGAATACTTGCTTAAACAGAGGAAATAATATTACATACAGGTAAAGAAAGCGGCTTTGTGCCGAATTTTTTGCTATTATCGGCAAAGAATATTTTGAGTTGTTCTTTACATCCAATTTAAGTCCGGTCATGGACCTGCCGTCTGCTAAATTTTTTGAGATCCCGAGTTTGCGAAACAGGAAAAATAATTTCTGACTTTAACTATACGCTAGAAAATTTCATCGCGCTATAATATATGGGTTAACATTTAGTGTGGTTGTTTTTGGCTTTGTGTGTTTGTATTTATTTATTTAAAACTTCCCGTTCTCGGCAATATTTCTTTTACAAAAAAAAAATCAAACTTCCTTCTCTAAAATCACCTACTACTACTCTAAAAATTGCAATTTTCTCCATTACTCCAATACAAAAGAACCTTTAATAACTTTTGAGTACATTCAAACCACTTGACTCTTCGCAACAATAAGTTAACAATCTATTAACACCATTGAAAACACAAATAATACCATAAGCCTGACGAATGATTATTTTATTATCTTTAGTATGTAAGCAAATACTTTTTATACATACCAAAAAGATAATCTAAAATGATTTAATTGTACTATTATTTAACACTTACTTTCTATCTAACACGTTTAATATCTAAAGCTAAACAATGAATAACATTAATGGTTATTTTGTGATAAAAATAGTATACAATAAATACTATTGAACTTACGTGGTTAAATTCTACAAAACACGATGATTGCCGAGTAACCCTGTATGGGTTAACATTTAGTGTGGTGTGTGGATGTTTTTTGCTGCTCTTGTATTTTTTTTTTACAAATGAAACTGCCGACTTTAAAACCAGTTTTACGTTCATCATCATCATGTAGCCCCTTTCACGTCCATTGTTGGACATAGGCCTCCTCCAAACGTCTCCAGTTCTCTCTGTCCCTGGCTGTTGCAATCCAATTTGTCACTATCTCCTTCAGGTCATCAGTCCATCGGGCGGGAGGTCTGCCTCGGCTACGCTTGTCCATTTTTTGTCCATCTTCCGTCTTCCAATGTGTGCAATTTGTCCAGCCCATTTCCGTGTAGTGATTCTCAGTATAATAATCTACTTCAGTACGTCGGCGCATCTATTCATTTTTCACTCGATCCCTCAGGGTCAGGCCAAGCATCTATCTCTCCATTCGCCTTTGTGTTACTCTTAGTTTTTCTGCGGTTTTCTTCGTTAAAGTTAGTGTCTCCGCACCGTAGGTCAAAACCTGCATTACGCATTGGTTAAATGCTTTTCGTTTCAAGCGAATCGGGATATTTCCTTTGAGGATGTCCTTCATTTTTCAGTACGCCGCCCATCTCAGGGTAATTCGTCTGTTTAGTTCGCAGGTTTTGGTTGTCTCTGGCTATTCTGAGCTCATGACCCGAATATATATATATATATATATATATATATATATATATATATATATATATATATTTGTCAACCAATTCTACATTGTTGTTATTAAATTGTAATTGGTTACTGGGAACCATGTTAGTCATCATTTTGGTCTTTTCAAAATTTATTGTCAGTCCAATTTCTTGTACGGCATCGTTGAGTTCTTGGAGCATGTCTTTGGCCTCTCCCAGATTGTCCGACAAAATAACGATGTCATCCGCGAAGCGTAGATGATTGAGTCTCTCTCCATCGATGACTATTCCTTTTTGTTGCCATTCCAACCTTTTAAATGTATACTGGAGGACAGTAATCAACAGCTTGGCAACATGGTGTCACCTTGTCTAACTCCTCTTTCCATCCTTATCTTGGTTGTAGTTTTACGTTATACACTGGTAAATTTTGAGAATGGGTGGTCAACTTTAAGAAAAGTACTCTTTGAATTAGGTTTTCAGTAGCAAAACACAGTCGATAATAGAGATATGTTTATGGAAAGTTATGATGTAAAATTAGAGCGTTATAGAACTTTTGAATAAAATATTGCAGTATCGTAAGGAAGGAAGAGATACCACTTTTACCAGTAATTCTCAACCTTTTCTTATCACGATACGCATTTAATAATTTAAAAATTTGGCTTCACATTTACAGTGGGACA
The DNA here is from genome assembly GCA_950111635.1 of Agelastica alni. Taxonomy (NCBI): domain Eukaryota; kingdom Metazoa; phylum Arthropoda; class Insecta; order Coleoptera; family Chrysomelidae; genus Agelastica; species Agelastica alni. Next base: position 17,013,772 of record OX467716.1, read on the forward strand.
AATTAAAAGATTTTTTTATTTCGTCTATTGATTGATGTACCGAAGCAAATTCTGCATCCTGTAAAATGTTACTACCATGTTCAAATGATCAAACTAATATTTGGTCTTAACCCGCCATTTGTCACTATATGAGCATTTTGCTCATATTGTTGGTAAAACTGTGGCAGTTTTGCAACCCCGATTTGAATAACCTTGCGCATACGTCTTGCTAAGTTTCTGTCACTACCTTTCAACGTAAGCTAGCACAACTTTTTTTAAAATGATCCGATCCCATTGGTATTAGGTCCAAAATTACGTGCGATTTATGTGTGAATTTGTGAACTAATAAATGTAAAAAAATAATTTTTCAAATTATTTATAACAATTTAAATAATTTCTCTAACTCCAAGCTAGCACAACTTCTTTAAAAATGATCCGATCCCATTGATATTAGGCCCAAAATTACGTGCGATTTATGTGTGGACTGATAAATCTAAAAAAAATAATTTAAAAGTTAGCTTACGTTGAAAGCTAGCACAACTTATATTAGTGGAAATAATTCCCAGATTATCTATTCAGGTACCACAGAAAATAAACGCTAGCGTCAGGTACCACAGAAAATAAACTCTAGCGTCGAATGTTCCTAAGAGAATTAGCTTTGGAACTTATGAAACCACAGGCACAAAGTAGACTGTCTGTTCCAAATTTACCTCCAAAGCTGCGGGATTCAATATAGCAACTCGCAGACGTTGAAGAAGAAATTCCATGAACAAATGTTAGTGCCAGCGGCATGTGCTCATTGTGTCCACGTCGTAAGAACAAAAAAACCAAGAAAACATGTTGAAGGTGCTCTGCTCACTTATGCAATGAACATTCCATAGTCTTATGTCAAAGATGTCTTCAGAGCCAAGAACTCCCAACAACTCTCCAAGTTAGTGTTATTAGACTAAAACAAGTTACATTTATAATATTTTGTAATATATTATTAAGAGACATTTGTTTGCTGGATTATTTTTGGTAAAATACCCTTACAATCTGTAACATCCTAAATATGAGCAAAATGCTCACGCGCGACAAACCGTGTTTGACGGGTTAATATAATGTCAATTGGTAAAGAAAAAAAATCATTTTAATTCCAGAAAAGGCTTGGCATTGGCGGCACTGTGGTTAAGAATCACTGTTTTATACTGATGAAACGTATTTGTACATTTTTTATTCTACGAAGTATGGCTGTGCAGTTGGGACGCTGCCTTTCATTAGTAATTTATCTTTACGTAATTTATAATGGTTCAATTCGAGATGGCAAACAAAGTCAGAGAATCTAACGGTTTGTGATAGTGAATAAAGTAATTTTTAGCGCTTGCTGACGATAAAAGTATTTATTTAACGCTGGCTGAATTATTTGTTCGATTTTTAAATAGTTTCTCCAATACGATCTGTAACGAAAATAATTTAACCAAACTGCACAATTTTTTTTTTAAAATATGATGTAACCTGATTTATAAAATTGCTCGACAACTACCGATCTTCTATAAAATTGAATACTTTGCTACAAAAAAAAAATCAACAATCCGATATCGGTGAACCGCCACGTGCTCGTCACGTTAGCCACACCTTCTTGCGCTATTTATCGAGCGCACTGGTCCGAACTACCCACGACCTCTGATGATCATTATTTGCAAGGAATAAAAACACTACTGTGCAGCTCTCTGTCTCTCTCTAGCCCGTACAAGGTACAGTATATCTGGATATAAGTGGTTTTAAGAATGTTCAACGGTACTTTTAAGGGGTTAAAGTGGGCACTCTATGCTTTATTTATTCCACATAAACTTCCTTTTAAATCATATATAAAATAATCGTGCATTTTTCTTTAAAAATCTTTACTATTCTGTCAAATTATACTCGTATTAACCTACAAATTCACTGTTTACATTGGACAGATAATTCACGAACTAATTGTTTCAATAAGCGATATTGCGTAATTTTTATAACCTTTGTAAAATCTATGACACAGTTATTAAAGTAAAAATTGTCTGCTTAAATTTATTGGTAAGATGCTTAAACAAACTTTTCAAATTGTTCCTAAAAAGACAATCTAACGTTACAATAAAACTTTTTTTAAAACGGTATGCTAAATAAAGCAATTTTTAAAATCATATGTTTCAAAAAAACATACGGTAAAAAGTTTTTTAAGTACTATATAACATGTTTAAATTTCACAAATATCTATACATAATTTTGTAACCATTGAACATCCGAAAGTAAATTAGTTAACACGTATGTGCGATATTTTTGTAGGCCTAGTTTTACAACGTTTGGATTACTTTACTAATTTGTATCTTCATTCAACCATCAAAATATTAGAAAGAGAAAGTTAATTATTGTAAACATGCGCATGCTATTCTAAATATCATGCGTCTTTTATTTGTCCGAACATTCACATTTTTTGATGATTTTGTGAATTAAAAATTTTAGTCCCTAAGCCTATGAGTCAAGCTATTGTTACGATATTTACTCCTCGGGTTCGGTGACTCTCACTCAGTACAATAACTAAAACAATTTTTATTCTTATGTTTCTACATAATAAAATTTACTTAACAAATCACTTAGATATTTACAACCGTATAACACTTTATAATTACTATAAATATGTACTTGACTTCAAACCAACTTCAAAACCTCGATCTATGATTCCGGTTATATACCTGCAAATAAATGCTCTCGACAAATCGACACTTTTCGAAATTATTGGACCCTTTTTTTTTTCGAGAATCATCCAGTGTCTTCTATTACTTGCGGCTCATTATGTATTCCCCCTAATTGTGGTCGATGCGCTGTCGCCTTAAGGCAAGGTCGTCAGAGACGGACTCAAAAATCGTAACACTATATTTGAACCATTACCCAAAACAAAAACAAAATATTCAATTTATTAGCACGCGCTGTAAGAACCAATTATAGAACAATTGTCCTGAATCAAAGAAGTCTCGCATTAAAAATATTTTAGCATTTAAATATTTTATTAATAACAAATTTTATATTAACTGTTTTCTCTATTATAAAAACATAATGTACATAGTATATCCGATCTACTCTTAAATTTGGGAATAAATAAGGAGGTTAAATAATTTTAACTTAAAAATGCTATGGGATTCTACTTCCCAAATTGTCAAAAGGCAACTTTATGGGATTTTGTTTTTAGCTTGTAGATGAAGTTCGAGTAGACAGCCTTTACTATACAATTTTTTTTCAATTTTGATCGAAAAATGACAAAATTATCTAATATTTGTTGAACTACAGTATACTTTGAAAATAAAAATTAAAATGCGACACAGCAAGGGCAGTTAGTACACATGTGTTCTACCAATAAAAAAAATTAGAAATATACAATAGTTCTTTCACAGGAAGCAGAAATAAAAAGCTCTCCAGTTCAAGAAAACTGTTTAAATTCTTAAAGGTTTTTTGTGCCCTTTTGTGAAACTTTTCTTATAAACTGCTTACTACTACAAAAGGTCATCTATAGTAGACTGGAAGATTCCATTTGAAATTATTTGTAAACAATGCTGACAGATTCATTTTACCATGTTAGATATAAGTTGATTAACAAAAAATTTACCTAAATATATGCATAATACATATTATTTATCTAATGACTACTACTACCAGTCAACCCGGCTTTAAAAATGTGCCATCTGAATATTTTAGGTTGGATGCGATTATTAAAAATAAATATTTTTTATTATATCTCTAAAACAGTGAGCCTGAAAACATTTATTAATGCTTTCTTGAATATTACACAATATTCTTTACCTTTTTTTAAATTTCGTTAATTAAGTAGCAGAGATGGATCAAAAACCAGCGAAGGAACTGGCTTAGGCGTCTACTCTTCAAAACCAAAATATGAGCAAACAAACTCATTGGGGAGACATTCCTCGGTCTTCCAAGCTGAAGTACATGCCATAAACACTTGTGCTGTTGAAAATGTGAGACGAGGATATAAAAAGAAAACGAGCCTCATTAGATCAGATAGTCAAGCAGCATTGAAAGCTTTGGCATCACAAAGAATAGACTCAAAAACTGCCCGGAAATGTGCCGGAAATCTACGAACCTTGGCTAATTATAACAAGGTCACCTTGTCGTGGGTACCAGAGCATTTCTGGTAACGAAAAGCGAACAAACTAGCTAGGCGGAGCTTGGAACACCATTTATTGGGCCAGAACCAATAATAGGGATACCCAAGGCCAGCGTTAAAGCAGCGATCAATGGCTGGGTCCATTCTCAGCATCAGCTGAAGTGGGCACAGCCAGAGGGAGCTAAGCACAGCAGATTAATGCTGAAAGAACACTCACCTAAGCAGACAGGGAAGTTGCTCTTGTTAAGTAGTGAAAAACAGTTATAGGGCTTTGTACCGGACACTGGTCTTTGAGGAAACATCTGCACAATTTAGACGTTTTTGACACAGAACCTATATGCAGATTATGTAATGAGGAGAAGAAAACAGCCACTCATATTATCTTCGAATTGAAGAAATGGGACTAAACTAAGGAGCTGGAAAGGTACAAAAAGCAGACAATGCTGAAGTGCCTAGTGAAAAATTGGACCTCTTCCACAACTCCTATTTACTCATTCATTCATTCAAGTAGTACTGAAATACTGAATTTTGGGAACGAAAAACTATTAAAGTTAATAACCTGTACAAAAAATGAAATCATCACACATACATACCAAATCTCAGCTGATATTATCAAACACAGATCAATTACAAGTCACAAAAAAAAACCTGTATTCTATGTATATGGACCCCAAAAGGTTTGAAATAAAAAAGGATTAGATTAGATATTGGGAAAAAAATAAAAAGCCAGCTGAATAAATTTTACATGAACTGTACGATTCCTGAATAAGTTAAAAGCAGAGTGAGTCGTAGAATGGAAATAACGAGATCCACAATATATTGAGAAAGGTATGAATAAACACCAATACTAAGAACACGAAAGCAATACTAAAACATTAATTGTCAAAATTCCAAATGCTACTTAGAAATAGACATGTTTTTTTTTATTAGTTTGGGAACCAGTTGCGTCACTAATAAATTTTACTTACAGTCAGAGCTAGTTCATAACCGCAAAATTCAACACCCTGTATCTCAATAACGAAAAAAATATCACGCATGTTTATGGTCTTAAAATTGATTGATGAATCGCCCACAATATTTTCAGGTTACTTTAGAAACACCCTGTATAGTCCACGCCTAAGAAGTTGCTTTGCACTAAACGTATAACTTGAAAATAATTAGCGAAACTAACAAATGAAAACCAGAGTATGTGTAAAATGAAAAGAAACAGAACAACCGAGTCATTTCCTATCAGAATTTTCAAAAATTTAAAAATTCCGACCATTAATTTGAAATCCAACACAAGTAATTTTTTTTTATTTTCTCTTTAAACCCAAGAATCGATACACATTTAAAACGAACGTAAATTAGCAAATTATTCAAACCTTAAAAAATATGAATTTGAAAGTACATAACTGAATTTCTTTGTTACCGTAGACATTCCCAATTTTTTGTTAGTTTTTGTAACTAGATACATGTAACTTTCTAATATTAATTACCCGGAAAAATTTTAAGTTCAGAAATAAATTATTTATAATTAAGACAAGCTATACAACGCGCAGATATAATTAATAATACAAGATAAAAAAAAATTATTAAAACTTTTATGGTAAGGAAAGTATGGTTGATACAGACTTAAGTGGATTTCTAAATGTTTTTTATTACACGTCGGTAAAGTAAACCCTTCAATTATTTTTAATGCCATCTTGAATCGAAGGAACTATTTATTTGGCGCCTCTTTCGATTCTGGCCGTCAAACGAATCGGGCCCGCCCCTGAACGTTACAAACATCCCATCGCTTTCGTATTTATACCACAAACATTAAACATCTCTGTTGCTCTGGAATCCGAAGTAGGCTAAGAAGAAACCAACCGGCAGATTAGCAGCGGCTTTTGTCTGAGACTGTACTCTCCTGTCACCGCCGAGGCGGTGCGGAGTTGCCACATCTAACAATGCGCCAATGCCGCCGACGAGTTGAAAAATAACAAAATAAAAACCCCGAATCAGGTAAAGACGTACGTTTCACAAAGTGAAGATAAGAATTTCGTACAAAATCACTTTACCTTTGCAATTTTTTGACATAACGGAGAATCGGCTACATTAGCAACGATGATCATTGGTCATTTAAAATAATTTATTGATCCTCTATCAAATAGTAGCTCATCGAAACTTATCAACAAGAAAAAACAAATAAAAATGTAATAACAGTTTAATGCCAATATTCTCAGTAAGGATGATAAGTTACAATAATTGTAGTTTAATTGATATTCACGTCAAAGATTTTATGTTACTTTTATAAAAAAAACAGCTAAAAACCTTGACAAAAAAATATTTGATAATTAGGTATTTGGAAGTGGGGTCCATCGAAAATAACATTTTAAAGTAAATGTTATTTTTTAAATTGGTCTATTTAACAGCGGATTTATGAAAAAAAAACATTTTTTAAATGTTATATTGTGTTTTTCTTTAAAACTACATAAGAAAAAACATAAGAAAGCAAGCAAATTGAAAGAAAAATTAATTAATTTATTTTTCCAATTAAAATTAAAGTATAATAATTTGTGGTTTTATGGAATGCTTTTTTTAATACTAAAATTGGAAAGAATTAACATAAGGCCGTGGACAAGGATCTTTTATTGGGTATGTGGAACGATTCACGATTTTGCGTGTCATCCTTGCGCAGTTGCCCATGCCAACTTACTCTGTATCGTTACAATTTTAGTATAAAAATAACCATCCCGAAAAACCATAAATTATAATAATTATTATACTTATTAATTTGACTAAAGAAAATTATAAATCATATTTTTTTAAACCACCCCAAAAAACCCATGAGTCACAATTAATATTAATATTGTATTTTAATTTAAATTCAAAAACATATCTTTTTTCATTTTTTCAAAGATTTATAAAAACATTCAAATTACAATATTTCTTTTTTTTCAATTGCTTGGATTTTACGAAGTTTTTAAAAAAAATAAATCATAACATTTAAAACACACACGAAAAACATGATATTGTTACAAACCGGACCTGCTTATTTATCGGCATCCGAGCTTCGATGGTGCATATTAATGACCCCTTTGTCGGCATCTGCCTTCGCCCGGTAAACTTTCGCAGTTTCCAGGCGGTTCCGTCGCCTTCGCGAAAAACGGTCGAATTATGATTTACAGGTATAAAAAGGACAGCAGCCGCGGACAGTTTTTAGTTTTAAAAGTGTTTATGATTTATGAAATGTAAATAGTTGTATCTAAGTGATTTATAAAAGTAGAATTTATTGTATTGGAATAAACATTGTTTTGTTACTGTATCCAGAGCTTTAAATCGCCGAACACAAGAAAGAACTAAAATCCTTAACAATATCAAGAATGGTTTTTGTACTTTTAAACTAAAAAAAAACATTTGAAACAGTCATATTTTGTTTAAACTTTTATTCTTTTTAATAAATCTGCCGTGAAATAGACAAATTTGAAGAAAAATTTATTTAAAAATGTTGATTTTTCGATGTTCTTTCTTTAAAAATGTGGTGAATCCACTTCTAAATAATTACCAAATTTTGAGAGATTAATAAGAGTTAATTTTAGATATGACCTGACGAGGAAATTGTGTAAGTACACTTTGATGGTTTTGACAAATTTGCACAAAATATAGTATAAAAATGTATTTAAATACAAAAAAGTAAATGTCAGTTAATTGGGAGAAGGAAATTTTTTTTTATAAAAATCCAGTTAACATTTTTAGTCACAAAATATTTATCATTATCGTACATTACTTAAATGCATTAAAAAATTGTATTTAATAAGAACTTGAATTCTAATTCGAATACTTTTAAATAAATCCCTATACTTGTATACTGAAAAAAGTAATTGTTAAGAATATAGTCTGTAATATTCTAAATATTGTATGTTTCCTTTTTGACAAAATTTTATATGAAATGATTAATTAATTCGAAAACACTAATTGCTTGAAATCGTAATTCATTAGATGGATTCATCAAAACCACCGAACTATTGCTATAAAATAATTTGTGAATTTAAGGATGAGTCATCGAAGTACTGAAGTAAGTTCTTGCCGTAATAGATTAAAATAATACACCCATACCTCGCTATACGGCTGCTCTTAATACGGCATTTCGCTATAACGGCAAAAAAACTGTTTTTCGATGTCGATATATCTACATGTTGCCAATCTTGCGCAAGCTTTATCTCGATGCACACTATTTTCTATTTCCTCTTGTTTACGAGCATTACTTAGTCTGTTAATTGCATTCCTAAAATTAGGCAAATCATTTTCAATTTAGCACTCGGCTTTGAAGGTTTGAAGGAACGTGATGTGCTTGATCTACTTGAAGCTGATAGGGAACTCCTTTTATATGAGGAACTCATTCAGTTGCAAGCAGAACCGGCATTTGATGAAGAGACAGAGCCTGTTGCATCCAAACAGCTAACATAAAAAAATTCGTCAAAATCTTTTTCCTATTTCAAACAAGAAATAAACATCCTCCTTGAAAACGATCCTGACGTCGAACGTAGCGCTAAAGTTTCTCGAGGAATTAACTCAGCAATTGGCTGCTATAAATCATTGAAGATTGAAATAGACAAGAAGGCAAGACAAACAACGTTGGACAATTTTTTAAGCCAGGCCCATCCTTACCAGCGAAAAATGATGACGACAGTGATCTGCAGGTTACCATTTCTTCATCGTCTTCAGATTAAAGCCATTTTAAAAAAAATTACGTATGCATACATACACATATTTTATGTAACATGAAGTTGTTTCATTTTTGTTTATAGATTATTGTTGGTTTTTGGAGTCTGTTATTATTTTATGTACAAATGTATGTACTTGTGATGTATTTTTGATTTAAATGAAATAAAAAGATAAAATGCATTTTGAATAATAAACCATGTTACATATTTAACAAATTTGGAACCGATCCCACTGAATTTGTTATTAGAATAATTGATTCCTTATACGGCTTTTCGCTTTGCGGCAAGTTTTGTGGAACGTATCTAGGCCATATAGCGAGGTATGGGTGTACTCAATAAACTTTATTTGCCATAAATGCTATGGACCCAAACTGTACTTAGTTTAAAAATATTTACAACTATATAGGGTGTCATTTTAAAGCAGAGCAGTATAAAGGAACACGGTGGTGTTTTTACTCAGGTAACTTATAAAAGCAGTCACTTAAACACCAAGGAAAATTTTTAAAGTAATTCCATAAAAATGACATACTTTATGCGGGTAAACGCAAAAACATACGAACACTCGTAATATACGTGTCCCAGAATGGATTCAATAATAATAGTATAATCGTCAAAGAATTTTGGAGTAAAACATTCATCTTTTCGAATTTCAGCTTTATTTTTAATGATCCAAAAAAAAATGTTTATAAAAATTGTTTAGAATTATCTATTAGGGTAGAATGCAGAAAAGTAAGGCCAATTTTTTTTCGAAATATTTTCCACAATTGCATAATTGATCACTTTTAAGAAAAAACTCAAATTGGCCTACTTTTCTAATTTTCTGCATTCTGTACTAATACATAATTCTAAACAACTTTTATGAACAATTTTTTATCTTTTCTAATTTTATATATTTTTTTAAAAATAACTTGAAAACAGTAAAATTTTAAACATGTTAGCAATAAAATGTTAATGATTAAACAAAGATAAATTAAAGTCGGTTATCGATTGCCAGAAAAAATATAATTAAATGAATCAACATAGTATGGCATTTATTTGAATATTTGCTAAGAAAAAACTAACTTTTTAACTTTAAATAAATTTGTTACATACTATAAATATCCATTTTAAATCATTGATTCAACCTGTAAAAATATTACCTTAATGCAATTTTTTTTTAATATTATGGTTTCGAAAAAGCAAGGCTTTGTCATTTTAAGTTTCTTGGGTTTAAGTGCATATATTGCACACCCTGTACTTCATATATCCAATGTTACCTAAGAGATATTTTTGTTCTACTTTTTCGAAACCGAATATGACTGTTTTGACAAGTTGGGTATATTGTCTGCAGGGTGTTCCATATAAAAAAATTCAACTTTATGCTGTTTTGTTTCTGGGGCACCCTATATAATTCTAAATATTTTTAAATTAGGCACCATATCATATCATTGATTTATGTATAACAAGCAAGAACTTATCTAAGCAATCGTTGACTCACCCTGTACTTAATATGTACACTTAACTAATATTTAAAATATTGTTGACTCTAAATTGTCGTTAAGTAAATATTTTTATTTAGTACAAATTGGTTAAATGAAAGATACATTTTGAAGTTTTAAATTATTTTGTACTAAACTATTTAGTTTTTTGCTTCAATAGCAGAGTCATGTAATAAAATTCAAATAATGGATCTAATACCAAATAAATCTAGACATCAAATAATCTAAGAATTTTTATGGAGATAAATAAAGTAAAAAATCCGTTCAAAAAAGAAAACAACATTCTTGATTGCACTGCATGCCATCAGACTTTCAACTCCAATGTAAATAATTCCAAGGTTATTTATATTTTATATTGGTAAAAACGCAGAGGTGGATTAAATGACATGATCGAATTTAGAATTTTATACAACTGCTTTCTGTTGTTTATAACCATTATTGTTTATTTTACGATAAACAAACTATAGATTTTACTATACTTAAGCTAAAACAGCAAATTGCAATTTTTAAATGTTTTTTAACCTGAGTCAGGCCCTGTGTAGATTTGCATAGTCCCATTGACATTACCACAAACTTATTGGAGGCAAACAAAAATAAAAACACCCATATTTAATTGCTACTATTTATTTCTTAATCGAATGAAACGAATTAAAGTTAGTTCTAGAGGATATTTTTAGACATAATCATTGAACAACTCTTATCTGTTTTCTAAAGCATTTAATCAAAAGCAAAACAATATACATATCAAATTTTATATGTGAGGTTAGTTAAGTCTAAAAACAGGTGATTTGAAAAAACTTTTATAAGCAGCTATAACAAGGTCATTGTACATAAAAGAGACGTCTAGAAGGTTTAGAAAAGAGAACGAACGTACGATCTAGATATCCCGTGGAAAAGAACATTCAAGAGAATCGAGACCGTTACATGGAGGATTCGGCAACACTGTCATACCGACTCGCGTTCGTTCACACGAGATTATGGAACACCCGCAATGTTCTCTTCTTTTCTATTCCACAGGCTTTTACTGATAATCTTTCGAGAAATTTTACTATCGACATTAGACCTGTACGCTAACATAAACATTGATAAATACTACTTGAGTATTGAAAAATCTTTATTTGAAAATGGTTTTAATTTGTTCATATACAATTTATATTTTTACCTGTCGTAGATTTAATTCGAAACTAATAAAATTTGTAATTTTTTTCTTTAACGAAATAAATCTAGACTGCTAACATTAAAATGAACAAAAAATATACCGTAATCAGCACACTAATGATATGATAGTAAATATTTTAGAAAGTGTATCAAAACAGTTAATTTGTCGAGGTTTTAAGTAAATATAGGGTTTAAAAAAAACAATCGTTATAAATAATCTGGCACTTTGACACACTTTTAGAATGTACATACGTCGAATGTTATTTATTGTTAAGTTAACTTACCAAGGCAAAGAAGTTAGTGTGGCAGTCTTCTAAACTAGCTCCGTTAGTTTGAAAGTTTGGATGCGTCATATCTGATCCATTATTAAAGGGTTTTCTTCACAACACATAAAAGCAACACTGCACGTCACTTAAATCTTAAAACCACATTTGAAAACCTTACATTTACCGAGATTTTCACCTTTCTATCGCAACTGCAAAATGGCGGAGACCACGAAACAACAAGCCGAACTAAAATCGGCTCGGTACAAAACTTACGGATTCTTAATATGCACTTAGCTAAGACCTACGTCACCTACACCATCAGCACACTTTTCGATAACAAGGTGCTGCGTAACACACACCGTATGTCTTAGTATAGTCCACGCACATACCCAGTCGAAAAATATGGCAGCGTTTCTAAGGCATGGCGTTTTCAAAACAGGACAAGTTGTCTCTTCAAAAAACGTAAATATTCTCAAAGGATTATTGTAGAACTAGTCAAAATCACTTATCAGTTCAACACTGTTCCATAAAAATACCACACTTCATTTTGTAGTCTGATTACGCCACTGTTTTTGTTACTGATGTTTGCACTTGTGTAAAACCACACTTTTTAAATTTTAGGTCCTTTTTAAGTCATTTGCCACAAAAGCTGAGAAGAAGAAAGGAATCGACAGAAAAGTTGGCCCAAAAATAGACTCCACAGCTCAGTCTTTAGCTTCTAAAGGGTGTGTACTTCAATTTAGATCAACCTAAAGTGCGTCTGTCTTTAGACGGGAGCCATTGCTTTCGCTCTGCTTACGATATTCGCCCGCGAGGGGACGGCACCGAACAGAGTCAATAAATATGATACTGCGCGTAGATACCAAAGAACCTATATACTTGCAATAGAATATTTAGAATTGCACATGATTTTAAAATTGCACTGATTTCACAAATTTCTTGTTCGTTTTTCACAAACCTCTTCGTGACTCTTCCAAATTAATACTATCAAATTAAAAAACATGCAATATATTTATCAGAATACTTACGAATTAAATTAGTTTTCCTTCAGAGAAAACTTTATTGTTTCAAATTTTAAATGCATTTTCTGGCCGATTGATATTCAGATTTGCTATATTAGATATTTTACTTTTTTATGACAGTTTTAAAAAGTAGGAAGTATTTATTTATACATAAAAGATTTTTTTATAAATAGTGTAAATGTTTATTTCTCATTAAATAAAAACTGTTTAAAATTATCAAATATAAATTTATCTTTATTCATTATTTTAATTTATTGCTACAAAAAATATACTGGGTAAGTCTAATTACAAGCATAAAAATTAAATAATAAAGCTTTCTTTTAATGTGGGCTTGCATGAAATGTAATTATTACATTCTTTTAATATTAAAAATGTCTTGGTAGCATTTAAATATATTAAAGGTACGTAATTACAAATGGAAATGTAATGATATAGTTGATGTCATATTAATCATATTTAGGAACGTTTGTGAGAATTAGTGCAATGAATAAAAATTATTGGAATCAATAACTATCAATATTATTACATACGTAAATTGCAAATTTTTGGAAAAACTATTAAAATTGTTTATTAATTAAAAAGTTCATATTTGAGGTGGAGATAAATCAAAAATATTTCAATATTTGTTATCGGGGTTACATTTTTACTTAAATTTAAAAAAATTGTTTGTTGAATAAAGTTTAGGTTGTTCTAAATTATAAAAACAATTTTGCGATTAAAAGTTAACTTTTTGTTTTGAGTTGAAAATCTATTACTGAAATTCTATATTCGACCTTTATATATGGTGGTCAAAACGATCCTTGTTGAGCTAAGCTGCTTTCGCTCTTTAGATCCGTCTTTTGGGTGTATCAATCACAGTCTCTTATATCACTCTCTTTACAATGTCTCTCCATTTTACCCTATCGTACACCTTTTCTTGCCAATTATTCACTCCTGCACTGCGTAGATCTTCTTTTACTTCCTTCAACCATCCTGATCTGGGTCTTCCAAGTCTTTCTCTAACTCCTGGGACCCATTGTAGCATTGAATGAACCAATGTTACATTTCCTGCTCTGCACAAATGTAACTCTGGATTGCCTTATTTTTGTTACTATACCTTCTTTTATTTTTTGTTTAATTTCTTCATTTGTTCTAATTCTATATTCATTTTCTCTGATTTTAATTGGTTCTAATATTGCTCGCATAATTTTTCTTTCCATGATTCTTGTATCTTTTTTTGTCATGCTCATTGTTTCTGCTGCATATAGTAATACTGTTTTAATTATTGTGTTGTAGATCATTATTTTGGTTTTCTTCGTGAGTAATTTGCTTTTTAATAATTTTTTGTTTGCAAGGAAGGCTTTATTTGTTGTGTCTCCCGTTTTATCTATTGTGGTTCCCAGATATTTAAAGTTTTCTACTTATTTTGTTTTTTCTTGTTTTATCTCTAATCCCATAATTTTTCCTTGTTCTACAATTTCGTTCAGGATTTTTTCCATGATTTTTCTTTATGCCATTATCACTATATCATTTGCTTATGCAAAAACTTGTCCTCCGATTGTTCACAGATTCCCTTTATTAATTTTTTTTATCACAAATTCCAGTGCGAGGTTGTACAACGTGGTTGATAGCGAGTCTCCTTGCTTTACTCCTTTATTAATGGTAAATTCTTCCGTTTTTCCTTTTTGTGTTTTAATGTTGATTTTAGTATCTTGCATCGTCATTATTATTAACTGTTTTAATTTTTTTTGTATTCCTAATGTTTGAAGAGCCAACAGTAATTTTGCTCTTTTTATTGAGTCAAAGGCTTGTTTAAATTCGATAAAAAGCATTTCTAATTTTATTTTGTCTTTTCCAGGTAAATCCTATCACTTTTGTGTGATCTCTGCTAATAGCCTTTGTATTATTGCTGATAGTATTTTGCAAGCAGTATTAAGAAGTGTTATCCCTCTGTAGTTTTGGCATATTTGCTGGTCACCTTTTGTATGTATTGTTATAACCTCTCCTATCTCCCACTCGCTTGGCATTTTTTCCTTTTTCCAGATTTTCTGAAGTACAATTAAAACAATGTTTGTGGATGAAGTGCAATTGAACTGCTACTTATAAAGATTCTAATTTAATCAATTTAAACTAAATGCTGTCCCATTATGTATTTAAATAGTACAAGCAGATAATAGGGTTTGTGATTTTTTCAACTGTATAAAATACTTCTCGTTTTACTAATTGGATGCCAAAACCACAGTAAGTTTCAAGCATTGTTTCCAATTCGATGTGCTACATCTTCATTGTATTTGACTTCAATAAAACAGGGCAATTTTCATGATCCATGATTCGAATCTTATAAAAAGTAACTTTTCATTAATTTAGGGAAGTAGAACATCACCTCCTCTAATTTTAGTACAGCCTTTTTTGGTAAAGCTCAACTTATATTAAACTTCCAGTTACTTAAAACCTCTACTTATTTAACATATTAAAAAATACTGCAAAAATGATAGTACTAGTCATATGTTTCCCATCATAATAAGACTTTACACCAACATCCATTTTCCAGAGACAAATATATTCTTTAACATTTAGATTTTTGAGGCCGCAACGGGAGTACATTCCGCCCCAAGATGTCGATTCAAGATTAGAGAGTGTCTTCCAAAGAGTCATCGGCAAAACGGACTCTTCTATAAAAGTTGCAGATTTAAATGAAAGGTTCAGTTTATTTTTGCAATGCGAACAAAGTTTAGGTCACAGCATTCCGAATTCTCTGCTGCATCATATAAAGACTTTAGGAGATGTGAAAATGTTTTATAAAACTCCTGTAGACGTCAGGACGCCTTTAGACAAAATGAAGACGATGGATCTCCCAGAAAACCTGCACGTTCAATTCGAATATCATAGGTTTCATCCAGGTAATTTTTTTTCTATTTAAACTTGTAAGACAGTAAAATTGAAGTAAAATAATAAATAATAGTTGTTTATGAATTAAACATTTAGGCTGAACATTTTGTGTGAATAATAAGACAACACTCCATTGTTTCTTTTCCAAAGGCCAGTATCTTTCTACGGATGAATTGTGTTTTTTTGTGTCAATAAAGAGGATTAATTTTCGAACTAAACAATTAAAAAATTTCATTTTAATAGATTTTATGCTTAAGAAAAGTATATGTGGTTGCCTATATATTGCGATTAACTCGAAACTCGGGATAGGCATGTAAAAAGCATATTTTATTTTTGGTGATCAAGTTGATCAAGCCATATTAGCGTCATCTGAAGAGGAGTTGCAGGCGATGGTTAATGTTATTAAAATCAAAGGGATGAAAATAAATGTAAGCAAAACAAAAGTAATGGTTTTTGAATGAGAAGAAAGCATGAGAAACTGTGAAGTTTTGATTAAGGGAGAAATAGTGAAACAAGTAAATGAATTTGTATACCTGGGTTCAAAGTTTACGAGATATGGAAAGTATGACAGTGACATTAAGCAAAGGGTGTTGGTAGGAAAACAAATGAATGGGGCAATGCATAGCTTTATGAACTGCCAGAAAGTGTCAAAAAAGGCACAACTGGCTGTGCATAGAGGTGTGTTGGTTCCTACACTTATGTATGGTAGTGAATGTTGGGTTTGGAAGAAAAAGCATGAAAGTAGGATTAATGCTGCGGAGATGAGTAGTCTGAGAAGTATAGTCGGAGTGACTCGGTTGGATAAAGTAAAGAATAGTGAGATAAAAGAACGCTGTGGTGTAAAAGAAGATGTGGGTACAAAGATAGATAAAGGAATGCTTAGATGGTTTGGACACGTAGAAAGGATGGATGAAGGAAGATTGACGAATCAAATTTATAAGGCGAATAATTAATAATAATAATAATAATAATAAACAAATATTTAGTATACCTATCACAAATATTAAATAATCTGTTTTCATCAGAAATACTAATAAGGGGCCAACTTTTTACACAAAAGAAGTAGTCTTCAAAAAACGATTGCCCCCTAAAATTGGTCCGAATATTTCAAGGCTAGAGCCGAATGATATAAAATATTACATAATCGTTATAGTTTCCGAAGTACAAGATAATGAAAAGAAGTAATGTTTACATTGTAATTCTGGTTTTTATTTCCAGTAATTTCACAATTAATAGCACATCACTTTCGTTTTGATTATTTATTTCCCTTTTATAAAAAAGAATTCTTCATTATAATACATCTATGTAACTTTTTGCGTTTTACCTATTATTTCATATTTATTTGTTTCAGATACTGATAAATTGTTTGGAGGAAAAACAGCTTTTCCTAAAAGCTCTACAATTGTTACCGGTTTAAAATATAAAGATAAGTATCCAGGACATAAACAATCACCTCCAGAATATTAAATATTGTATGCAGAAATAAAACTTTTTATAATTACCATTTTATTTCCTTCCTTCAACCTTTAATTTAAACTAAAAATAAGCGAAACCCTATCGGTTGTGAATTATGTTCTTCGTAAAAGCTAAAAACACTTTACAAAGATTCTACTGCTTGTGTCAGGATAAACAAAGCTTACACGGACTGTTAAACATCGAAAAAGGTTGTAGACAGAGATTTGTGGCTTCGTCGTGGCTGTTTAACTTATTTATAATAAAAAAAGACATGATTAGTTGTGCATAGAGGATTGTTGGTAGTATGGCTTTGTATGGTAGTAGAGGTTGGTTTAGCAGAAGCATGAAAGTAAGATCAATCCTGCGGAGATAAGTATTCTGAAAAGTATAGCCAAAATTACTTTCATGGATATAGTGAGATAAGGGAACGCTGTAGTGCAAAAGAAGATGTGGTAACAAAGGTAGATAAAGGAATGCTTAGATGGTTTGGACAAGCAACCGACGAGCATGTATGAAAACACTGATAAAAGTAAAAGAAGCGAAAGATGTGTCGTGTGGGACGTAAAAATGAATTACTTTTGAAAGACACACCAAGCGGTTGAATTCGACAGTGTGGGATTGGAACTAACACAAAACATGACGATGAGTGCACGTGGTACAACAACGTACAACATAGATTGTAGATTGTAGGGGGGGTCGTGAAGGCTATGCAGCCTCTCAAGCACCTCGACCTATCAGTTCTTTTGTGCATAACCCTTAATCTATTCGAGGCCCGAGATTCCGAGACTTCTTAAAGAGTTTATCAGTTTCCTGGGAGCTAAGTTCCTGACATCGGAAGACTTTAAAAAGGCCCCTTCCAGAAAATTGCTGAGCATTCGCAGTTTTAACGAAGTTCTCGCATTAGCAGCAACTATCACTCTCTGTTTTGCCCATCTTTTTCAGATGATACCTCAGAGAGCAGTGTCCAGTGAGGAGTCCCGTCACCAGTCGTTCTTGTCCAACTGGAGAAGCTGTTTAGCTTTCCTTGGCGAAAGGCTTACTAGCCTTTTCGCTTGTCTTTGTCCTGGCCCTTTATGCCAGTAAGATTTCATTTCATCTGTTTCCCAGCGTCGAACCTCTTCTTTCAAGTGGGCTTTGGAAAGTCCACAGAAGGGTTCTGGGCCGGAAAATTGTGTATTGTTTATTTTCCCCTTCCTTGGCAAGGCAGTCTGCTTCCTCGCTGCCTCTTACTCCCTTATGACATGGAACCCACATCAGAGTAATCTGGTTGTTTGCTGCCAGTTGTCTCAGGGATTGTTTACAGTCCCAAGTCAGCTTAGACTCGCAAGTGTATGATTTCAGAGCTTTTAGTGCTGCTTGACTATCTGATAAAATATAGATTTCTGCCCTTTGGGGCACTTCTTTTGAGGCACTTCTGGGCACATATCTCTAAAGCATGTAATTATGCTTGAAAGATGGTTCGAGTGTTACCAAGTGTTTTTGAGAGCGTGAAATTCGGCCCTGTAACGCCTACTCCAACTCTTCAATCCATCTTGGATCCATCAGTGTGCCACACTGATGCATCCCTTCCTAGTTGAGGTCCGTTCTCTGTGCAAATTTGGTGGTTGTTTATGACCACTTCAAATTGCATTTCGAAGTCGTACCTAACTGGCATGATATCTGTCGGCTTAGACATGGATTCTAGGGAAATATTTTCCAAAATCTTCAAATGTCCAATCCGATTTCCTGCTTTGAGATTTATTGTCTGTTTCAGTCTGAAAGCAGTGATTGCTGCTTCTTTCATTACACATAAGTGCAATAGTGCTGAGTTTGTATGCTATTTAAGAAAACAGAGCATACTTATTCAAACAACTAATCCTTAGACAACGGAGCAGAATGAGCTCTCGGAGAGGCTAAATCGACCACTAGTTGAGAAGCAGGTTTAGAAAAACGCTTCTAAGCTGAAGCAACATACACAACTTATCATTTAAGGAATAGGTCTGAGGTGCATAAAATGGAAAAAACGCCATATGACATGTTACTTAATCAAAAAAAATATCAAGTCATATTCAAATTTTTGTGAGCATTGCAATGACTCATATACCCAAAGAAAAAATAAGTGGGATAGGAAGTCTGCTAAATTAATTGGTTTTTCCGAAACTAGGAAAGGTTACAGGCTGCATAACCCAATACATACATAAATACATATAGTCACGCCTTTTGCCCGTAGGGGTAGGCAGAGACCACTTCCTTCCACTTGCTACGGTTCTTACGCACATTTTTTGCTTCCTCTACTTTCATCAGGGCTCTCATGCATGCTCGTCGGTTGTTGGTACTCTTGACCTGGCCTTTCTTTAAAACAATGTTGATCTGATCGAGATATGTTTACCGAGGTCAACCTCTACCGACTTCCGTCCATTCACACTCGCCTTATAAATTTGTTTCGTCAATCTTCCTTCATCCAACCTTTCTACGTGTCCAAACCATCTAAGCATTCCTTTATCTATCTTTGTAACCACATCTTCTTTTACACCACAGCGTTTTCTTATATCACTATTTTTTACTTTATCCAACCGAGTCACTCCGGCTATACTTCTCAAACTACTCATCTCCACAGCATTAATCCTATTTTTATGCTTCTTCTGCCAAACCCAACATTCACTACCATACATAAGTGTAGGAACCAACACACCTCTATGCACAGCCAGACATGCCTTTTTGACACTTTCTGGCTGTTTATAAAGCTATGCAGTGCCCCATTCATTAGTTTTCCTGCCAACACCCTTTGCTTAATGTCACTGTCATACTATCCATCTCTCATAAACTTTGAACCCAGGTATACAAATTCATTTACTTGTTTCACTCTTTCTCCCTCAAACAAAACTTCACAGTTTTTCATGCTTTCTTCTCATTCAAAAAACATTGTTTTTGTTTTGCTTATATTTATTTTCATCCCTTTGATTTTCAGGGCATCATGCATAACATTAACCATCGCCTGCAACTCCTCTTCAGAAGACGCTAATATGACTTGATCATCGGCGTAAAGAAGGGATTTGACGATCAAATCATTAATTTTCAATCCATACGCACTCTCTTTAAAATCTTTTAAACAATCGTTTATGTATAAGTTACAGCGAAGCCATACATCCCTGTCTTACACCTTTTTTGATGTTAAACCAGTCCGTGCAAGCTCCGTTAATCCTGACACAAGCAGTGGAATCCATGAAGTGATTTCAGTGCTCGTATTAAACTACCGCTCACCCCATACATAGACAATGTCGACCACAATCCACTCCTCACCACTCTGTCATAGGCCTTTTCCAAGTCTATAAAAGCGCAATAGACTTTATGACTTCTAGCCAAGAATTTTTCAACTATACCTCGTAATGAAAAGACTTGATCGATACATTTTCTTCCTCTTCTAAATCCTGCTTGCACATCCCATATCATCTTCACAATTTCATTCGTTACTCTTTTAATCAATATCTTTGCATACAGTTTGCCGACTATGCTATGCTATAACCCAATAACAGGCCAAATATCTACAAGTAGGGATGTGCACATTATTGTAAATATTCTAAAGGTATTAGTGATTCAAACTCAAACGTAGAAGAAAAAATAAATGTTAGAGCAACCACTAAGACATCCACAGATAGTGAAGAAAGTGAAATTGGCTAGGAAAATTTGGTTTTGATTCTTTAGTTGATATACCGAAACCATTGCTCGAAGACGAAGTTAAAGTTCATCAATATCAATGTAGTAGTCAGCACTTCAGAAAATGTAAGAAAATCAGAGAAAGAAAAGTAAATTTTTTTAAAGATTTTGTGAGTTATCTTGCTGCGAATAAAAATGATTCTGAAGAAGTTCCAGTAGTAACGGACTACTATTTTTTATAGTAGTCGAATGTAACATTAAAAATGTTTGAATTAAAACTAAAGAAAATTTAAAGACTCTACAGTTAGCTTAAATATTACATGAATAAATTATTATTTATTACTATTTTTGTTCCTTTTATTTTACTTTAAAGCCCTACGCCTCTGTTAAAACGGATGCACTAGTCTGCCATATTCAACCTCCAACTAGTGTTTCGTGATCATTACTACTGTCAGTGTCAGAAATAGTGTTTCGTGGTCACACGACAGATTTATCATAGAGAAAGGATCGTTCTTGGGATCATATATTTAATACTCCAAATATATACTTGTGATCACCTTTAAATATAAAACATTAGGTAGGAGCATAGTCTCAGATTAAGTGTTGACTGGAATGAAGGTTGCATATGGCCGACTATTGCTTCCGTTTTGACAAAGGCGTAGAGCTTTAATTTATCATTAAAAGAATAAAAAACTTAATATTGGAAAAAATATAAAAAATGCTAGATTTTAAAAACCAATTTTGCAATTAATAGAAAATTATTATAATAAGGAAACTTACATTCTAAAATTTTTAATTTTGTAAATCTACAATTTCGTATTTGTCCGCAAGCTATAAAAACCCCGTGTTTCGAATGGTTTTTCGAATGAGTATAGGGGTTGCATGTAGTCTGATGTCATGTAAAGCTCGGCTACGTCAACTACATAAGTGATTCTGGTGTGTCCAGTTGTTCGGGTTTTCCAGTTATTTGTTTGGATCAGTCTGTATGCACTCATCCTAGCCTCTCCCATAACATGTATGTCAAGGGGTGAGAGGTTGAGGATGATTTCCATAGCAGCTGTTGGAGTGCTGTTCAATGCACCTGCGATGCAGAGACAGGCGAGCCTCTGTATTTTCCCAAGGTTGGTTCTTGCCTGTCTCTGATTTGTTTTTGTCTCCGATGTTATTCCTCTACGAGAATGACCAAGTCATCTGCATATCTTTGAGAATAAAACCCTTGATTGTTTAGGGAGGTTAGCAGTTCATCAACCACCATGTTTCACAGAAGTGGGGAAAGAATACCCCCCTGTGAGGTATCTCTGGCAGTTTCAACCTGCAGTGTTTTCTTAAACATGTTGGCTTTGACCAGTCTGTTGTGAAGCATTGATCGTATCCACCTGCAAATGGTCCCATCAATGCCTCTCCGAGTTGCCGCAGAGACCATGCTTTCGAATGAGATGTTGTCGAAAGCTCCTTTGTAATCTAAAAAACGCATAGTGCAATTTCTTTGTTTGCTAGAGCCTCTTCAAGCCTTAAAACAAGTAGGTGAAGAGCCGTCTCGCAGGATTTTCCTGTTAGATAGGTATGTTGGTTTTGATATAGAGGCCGCTCTATGAAAGCGGTTTCCCATTAAGTAAAAAGAAAGATAGGCTTATTGGTCTGTACGCCTTGGCCTGGTCGTAAGAGTCTCGTCCAGGTTTAGGGATAAAGACCACATTCACAGTTTTCCAGGTTTGAGGTATCCATCTAAAGGCTAGGCTCATCCTGTATAATTTGCGTAGTTCTGTGCTAGGTCTTCGATTCCCTGCTGTAATAGTACAGGAAATATTCCATCGGGACCAGGGGATTTGTATGGGTTGAACGAGTTGATTGCCCATATATTATATAAATAAATTGAATTTGATTTGTTATATGCGTGTACACACAGACGAGAAAGCTGCCGGTCACATTGAGGATGTTTAATGGTATACTTGAGATAGAAGGTAAACGGGGAACTTTATGCTTTAACATTGACCATCAGCAGGGTTACAAACAATAATTAAAATTATCCACATAAACTTTCATTTAAATCATTCACTTATATCTGCCATTATTAATAGTTTTTATATTTTAACCCCCTCTCACGCCTTTTACAGTTTTGTCTACTTTGGGAATATCACTATCAAACTCAGCGACCCCGAAAATTATGAATTTGACGCTAATATGGGCCATTTTTTATATTTTAAATCCTCTCGCCCCTTTCTTGGGCTTGATTGCTTTGGGAATATTAAACTCGGCGTCCCGAAGAATATGGATTCGACACATATATCGGCGTTTTTAATAGTTTTTATATTCCATGCCCTTTTCACCACTTTTGTAGGGATGCTAACAAAATTGGTAATGGCACTTCTTCTTACAGTGCCTATCCGTTTCGGATGTTGGCGACCATCATGGCAATCTGATTCTTGTTCGCAGCTGCTCTGAACAGACCCACAGTTGTTGTGTTAAACCATGTGCGTAGATTTTTTAGCCACGAAATTCTTCCTTTTCCAGGACCTCGCTTACCGTTTATCTTTCCCTGTAAAATCAACTGTAAGATTCCATATCTGTGGCTATTCCTCATTATGTGTCCAAAGTATTCAATTTTGGATGTTTTTATCTTTAATAGTAGTTCTTTATCCTTCCCCATCTTTGTCAATACGTGTTGATTAGTTACATAAGCCGTCCATGGTATCCTCAAAATTCGTCGATATAGCCACATCTCAAAAGCATCGATTTTTTTACATGCAGCGTCCGTGAGAGTCCAGGATTCCATTCCATATAACAACATATATACCTCATAACATAACATAACACCTCAATAATCTTATTTTTAAGGGCATAGATAAATCATTATATCTGAAGAGTCTAGCCATTTTCTGAAATGCAGCTCTTGCTTTTTCTATCCTGCACCTAATTTTCAGCGTGTGGTCCCAGTCTTCATTAATAGTTGTTCCAAGATAGGTATATGTCTTCACTCTTTCTATTCGTTGATCGTGTACGAAGAGTCCTTCCGTTTGGATTTTATTTTTGGAAATTATCATGCATTTTGTTTTCTTAGTGTTCAGTAACAACCCGTATTTCTGACTGGTTTCGGCAACTCTGACCAATATCTCCCGAAGTTCCTCCAAACTGCTTGCAAAAACCACCGTATCGTCTGCGTATCTTATGTTATTGATACATTCTCCATTTACTTTGATTCCGGCATCAATATCTTCCAGAGCCTCCTTAAAAATTCTCTCTGAATACACGTTGAACAGCAGAGGCGACAATACACATCCTTGTCTGACCCCACGTTTAATTTTGATTTCATCCAAATCTCCTGCTTGGGTATAAAGGCCGTTTGATTCCAATACAGGTTACTAATAATCCTCATATCGCAGGTATGTAGCCCAATATCTGCTAATACTTCCATAAGCTTGTCATGTTTACTGTGTCGAATGCCTTTTGATAGTCAATGAAACAGGCATAAACATCGCAATTTACATCCCTGCATCTCTGAATGAGCACCTGTATACTGAAGAGGGCCTCTCTTGTTCCTAGGTTATTTCGGAATCCAAATTGTGTACGGCTGATTTGTTCTTCACACAGTCTAAACACTCTCTGATGTATAATTTTTAGGAACAGCTTCAGGAGATGGCTCATCAAGCTGATCATACGGAAATTGTCACAAGACACAGAGTTCGTTCTTTTAGGTAAAGCAATGAATGTTGACTTTAACTATGTCTTTGGTATTATCCTACCTGAGTATATGTTGTTAAAAATTGTAGTTATGCATTGGATGCCCTTTGCGTCAAAAAGCTTTATGAACTCAGCATATGTGTTATCTGGTCCAGGGGCTTTTCTGTCTTTTAATTGTGTTATTGTTTTTTCCACTTCTCTGTTTGTTATTGGTAAATTGTTAGCACATGTGAAATTCGGTGGTTGTATTGATCTACTATCATCAAAAAGTTTATTTATATATTTTCTCCAGATGTTATTTCCTCAGTTATTTCTCTAATAATGTTCACCTGCTGATCTTGTAGCTTACCCACTAAGCGTGTTTTTTGAATGCCAGCTGCTTGTTTAACCTTTTTGTGCATATTGAAGGAATCATATTTCTGCTCTAATAATTCTATCTCTACGCATTGAATTTTAAGCCAAGTTTATTTCGCTGTTCTTATTTCTTTTCGTATTTGCTTTTGAATATAATTGTACAATTCTTTATCCTTTTTTGATTCCCTTCTTCTTTCCATCAGCTGTAGAATCTCATCAGTCATCCAGCATTTTCTCTTTTTTTTATTGTCCACCAGGTGTTTGTCTCCGATTTCTTTAAAAGTTCCACATATATTCTCGAGTGTTTCTTCCACATTATCTGTCTCTCCCATGCTGTTTATTTTCTCTGATAAAAGTCACTGTTTCTTTTGTTTCTTTGTCTTTAAATCTTCTCAAATCCCATTGTTTGTTTGTGTTCTTTTTGGTGACTTTCTTAAATTTTATTTTGAATTTACCAACTAATGGGACATGGTCTGATGATACGTCAGCGCCCGGGTAGGTTTTAACAGATAAGCATCCATTTCTAAATCTCTTATTTACCAGTATATAATCTATTTGATTCCTAACAGTATTTCCAGGTTGGTCTTGCGGAGAGATCCAGGTGTACAATCGTCGTAGGGGTAGTTTAAAGAAAGTATTAAGATTACTAATTCTTCTTCTTCTGCAAACAGTTTTAACCAAAATGGCACTAACTGTTGTATATTATATTGTATATTAGTTTAAATATTTGTTAAGACTGTACATACCTGATTAAGAATTAATATTGTCAAAGATAATATTCTCACCTGTCAAGATATGTCATTTTTAATTACTTGTCATTTTTTCTACAATATAACGCTAGTTACATTTTGGGTACTTTGTTTTATTAAGAATACCTACAATAGAAATATAGAATAATTGGCGACAATAAGGAAAAACCTAGAAAGGTCAAACAAATTTGGGAAGAAAAGGGAATTCTCTCGCTCTTTCGGGTAATAAATTGTAAAGGAAAAATTCCAGAATATGGCTGCCAAATAAATTTTCATAAAACTTTCATAGGTCATTAAAACACACTATAAAATTAATATCCTGATAGAAATTTTTGCGCGGAAACGTTTTAAAAGTACTTTTTTTTTAAAAAATGTGTGAAAAATTTACCATGGTGGCTATTTCAAGGGTAATTTTTTTAACAAGTTTTTACTTTGATCAAACACTTTTTTGCAACACAATTTATTTGAAATTGCGACGTTGCCAGAGTTCGCGTATATCTTTTTATATAGTATGGCAAAGACCGAGGCGTATTTCCCCAGGGGTATGCTTTCCCTGTGGTTGCAGGATGCTCCAAACACACCTGCCCCATAGCGTCCCTGGTACCCTGATCCATCAGTGTACCATCGTTTCACTCCTGGGCTGGTCAATGGTGTTTTCTCAACCAATCTTGTCTGAGTGGTATTTTTGTTTTATAGTTTTTGCCTATCATGGTCTTTTTGAAATTTTGTCCGATTTTATTGTGAAGGGGTGTTTGTGGAGGGCCTCGATTTTGGTGTGGCTAATCCCGTTGCTCCTCCATCTCCCTTGGCACTTTAGTCTGTATGCAGTGTTCCTGGCCCGATCTTTTATCAGGAGGTTCAAAGGTGGTATGTTGAGGGCTATTTGTAGTCCCTCTGAAGGAGCGGTGCTTATTGCCCCCGTTGCAATCCGCAAGTATTTTCCTTGCAGGCTTCTTAACCGGTTCACATCCCTGGCCCGTTCCACCCTTGGCCACCAGACTACTGCTGTATACGTTAGTGACGGTAGTAATACCGTCTGATATAACCACAAGCTTACCCTCGGTTTTAGACCCCAGGTTTTTCCCATGGCTCCCTTGCATGCCCACATTGAGGCATACATTTTTTCCTTAGAGGGCTAATGGGTTCAGGTTTGTATTTTCTGGTAAAGATCACGGCTGCGGTCTTTGACGGGTGTACCGTTAGCCCAATCATTATGCTCCTGAGAGTTGACAGATGCTTTCCCCTTGCTATAATGGCTACGTCATCAGCATATTCATATCCCTGAGGACATCCACCAGTGTGGCGGCCTTTTAGTTGATATTCTTTGTTGCTGACAGTCAGTACTCTACCTTTCAGCATATTTTCCGTTCAATCAATAAAGTTTGTTTTCACCCCTTTGTTGGCCATTGCTCTCCTTATGGACATTTGCTGCTCAACTCTCTCCACCAGATGGTGGATGGCTAACTCCGTGGACCTGCCATCCCGGTAAGTGTACTGGCGGTCGGCTAGGGGGCGCATTGTTAGAGTAGTGTCTTTTAAGTGTTTGTCAACCAGTCTCTTCAGTGTCTTCAATATGAAGGAGGAGAGGCTTATTGGTCGAAAGTCTATGTCTATGGTCAGCACGTGGACGTTTTTACCAGGCTTGGGCAGGAACACTACTGTGCTTTCGGTCCAGGCTTCTGGGATGTGTCTGTGGGCAATACTAGCCCCTAGAAGATTGGTGAGGGGGCCAATTAGGTCCTGCATACCTTTTTGTAACAGTACCGGATATATTCCATCTGGTCTTGGTGCTTTGTATGGGTCGAATGTTTTTAGTGCCCATTCTACCCCATTCGATTTGATTATTTGTTTGATTATTTTGGCCGCTAGATCCCAGTCCTTAGTACAATAATTGTCCCTGGGACTTTTATGGTCTCTTTTGGCTGTGTTTTCTTCGCTGAAACCCAGGAAATGGGTTTCGATCGGTAGTTTCAGCGATTTATTTTTTGTTTTCGTGTATCTGCCGTCTGGCTTTTTTAGCAGCCAAGGACTGCAGTGTTTCCCTTGCAGAGGATTTTTGTTACTTCTTAGGCTTTGGAGACCGATTCAATTTCACCGCAAAAATCCCTCCAGCTTTTGTTCTTAGCAGCAACCACTGCCTTGCAATATTGCTTTTGGAGCTGTCAAAAGCAGCTCCAGTTTTCATCTCGCCCTGAGCATTTTGCTTTGTTGAAGGCTTTCCTGACCTCCCTCCTGAGTTCCACCAGGGTATTATTCCACCATCGGACATTGGAGGTTTGGTTTTTAGCCCTCAGCATGCAGTTTTGTTCGGACTCTCTAATAGTCTCGGTCACTAATTGAGCCGCGACTTCAAGTTGGTCTTTCGTGTGTATTATTTTGGGTATGTGTTGAAGCCTCATGCGAAGCTCCCCCTCATATCATCCCCAGTTAGTATTACGTGGGTTTCTTACCCAGTTTATTTCCGGTGTGTAGTTTAGGGATAGGCGGATTTGCCTGTGGTCAGATCCCCGTGGGTTCACTAGAAACCCTCCAGTCTCTGACCTGGCCCGCCACACCCTTCGTACACACCGTTATATCAATTACTTCTTGTCTTCTACAGTCCAAGAATGTGGGTTCATTACCTCTATTTAGGATAATGAGTTGTGCTCCAAGCACAAAATCGTGGAGGCTTTCTCCCTCTGGTTCACGTCAGTGCTTTCCCACGCTATGTGGTGAACATTGGCGTCGGCACCCAGAAGGAGTTCTAGCCTTTGACATAGCGCTTTGGCATATTCCGTCAGTCTTATGACTGATTCTGGAGGTGCTTCCGCAAAATCGTAGGGCATATAAGCTGACCCTTTAACAATTCCGCTTGGTTTGTGTACCCTTTGGGTGTTGCTATCCTTATTACAGTTAGGTCGCTATCGCTTGATTGGGGCATAAAAAATGCCTGTGCTCCCTTTACTATAATGCAGGTTTTTACTTTTTTTTGGGTGTCTACATGAAACAGGTTTTATCGTCCTCCCAGTCCCTTGATAGCGTTCCTCACAATCCAGGGTTCCTGTATGAGTGCTATAATTGTTTGCATTTTAGTAAGGCTCCTGGCAAGAATAGCTGATACGCCTTTGCTATCATGCAAGTTAATCTGTGCTACTAAACTAAACTAATATAAGCGTGTTAAACAGGAAAAGTATTGGTTTACCCCCAAAAATCAAAATCGCCAAAACCATGTGCGCTGCACGTTTCATGGCCCTACTCGTTGAATGGCACCATTTTCAGCGAGACGGGTGTTTCAAATTTTGTGTGTGTGTATTGTGGTGTGTGTTGAAAAATCTTGTGGGCACGATATCTTGAGATAGAGAGGCGGTAACTAAAACTAAACTTACAGAGTAGAAGTTTTGCCCGAAGGACAAGACCGAGTTCAAAGATGAGCCATAACGGTACATTCATTCCTTCAGGTAGCTACCGTACAAGATGATCCTCAAAATTACCGCATTTTGTACTTTTCGCGCGATAACTTCAGAAGGAGAGCTAGGGCGATGAAACTTTCAGGTATTTTTTTTACCTTTCCGAACCGAAGGGTAACTATATTAAATAGAAAAGAGCCCTCGGTTTGGAAAAGTTAGTTTTGCTATGGCAATACTTTTTATTTATCTATTAAACTGGTTGTTAAATTCTTGCAACTTTTTATTTATTTAGAAAAAAGGGTGACAACAACATTGAAGCTAATTTAATACCGTACCCTTTGTATTAAAATTTACAGATACGGTTAAATTTATTCGAGGGCATTTATGTTGTCAAATTCTCTCAACAACAGCCAGTTTTTGTTAGCAATCGTAACAGTAAGCAAAGTATTTTATCTTGCATTTGGACTTTGTAAGTTTCTGCAAACATCCATACTGAACTTGGCTGACGCAATGCAGTATGTAGAAACATTTACAGCGGAAATTCAAAAATATGAGAGACAACTCTGAATCAGCTTTTGACGAGTTGTTCAAGGACGCAGAAGATTTTGCTACAGAAACGGATATAAACATCTCTATGCCTAGAATAACTGGAAAACAAACATCAAGATCAAACTACAATACAAGTGAACCTAAAGAATATTTCAGACTTACGTTGTTTATTCCCTTCTTGGACTTTCTACTTCAAGAAATGAATGATAGATTCTTAACTCATAAAAGTGTATTAGAGAGCTTACTACCAAAAAAATGTGCAGAACTTGATGATGACAGAATTAAATTATGCTGTGAAGTTGTTTCAAAACAACGGCCTAGTTATTTGTGAGATCCTTTCCATCTTGAAGGCGAGATAAAAATGTGGACAAGTTGGATCAATTTTAAAAAGACTAATGCTGATTTACCTTAAGACTTTGTGTCATCCATGAATAAGTGTGATAAACGTATGTTTCCATCAATCTTCAAAGGATTGAAAACAGCGGCTACATTGCCAATTACAACAGCTACTGCCAAGAGATCTTTTTAACCCTTCGACGCTTAAAATCATGCCTGCGCAGTACAACTTCTCAAAGTCGACATAATGGCCAAAAAGCCTAGAAAACTTCAACATTTTAACAAAATATATTTTGTAACGTTTTATTCTATTTAACCTTCTTTGTAAAGAATACATTAATTATTTGTTAAATTACACTTTTGATCAAAAAGTTTACTATCTTTACCACCCAATTCCTTTTAAATTATTACCTTTTGGTACTAGTACAGTTTTAGGATCTTATTTCTTTCAGGTGATATCAATGATTTAGTATGATTTGTTTATGAAAACTTAAATAACTTATTTTGTATTGTTATAAATTTTAATATTTTTTACCCCCGGACCCCCGCTTTTCCTGGGGGTATTCCATATTTCCAGACCACCCGGTATTGGTTTATGTTTTGAGGGTGTTTCTATTTAATTTTTATCAGTTTGATAAGTACACATGAGTGTACGTACCAAAATAAAAGTTTAATTATGAGGGTTTTTTCCCAGAGAAATGTAAAAATGACGTCATGTAACCTTGTTTAACTTCGTTGCTCCCTACCCCCTCAAGTTCGACGCCACTGACGTCACGTATTCTTGTTCTAACAGGACCTTGCGTGTTTTTTAAAATTATACAATTTTACATAGGATTACTGCATCCTTGAAAAAAATATTTCTTTAAAAAATTAGCTTTGTAAGCAACGGTGTGGAAAAAAAAACTGTGTGACCCCGACTGAATTTAGTCAATCTGTTTGGATTTCAAACACATAAACCCTCCCGACAAAGATACCAAACGTAAAATGTCCTTGTACATCAACTGTTTTAAAATCGATAGAATAATAAAAATATTTCTTAAGAAGAAATAAAAAAAATGGGGCAACCTTGACTCAATTTAGTCAATCTATGTGGATTTCACACACATAAACATATGTTTGTCGAGGAAGATAGCGAACGTAAAATATCCATCATTTTTAAAATCAAATGCATGACAGGTTCCAGCCATCGACAAAAAACATTTCTGTGACGAAAGTCCGATTTACAAGAAGTCACCCTTTTTAGATCGGGGTGGAGTCAATGACATTGAAATCTCAGAGTGTTTATTGTCTTACATTAACGTAGAAAAATAATGTTCAAAAAAACATCTGTTTTGTAAAGTGTCTACATGTGTGGAATTTATGTTTTGGGGGTGTTTTCTATTTAATATTTATTAGTTTGAAAGGTGCAGATGAGTGTTTTTTTTATATATTTTTAAATACATAGATACGTGGGAATTATTTTTAATGCCTTTAAAAAAATGATGGCTTGAACGATATAAGATTTTTTACATAAGTTTTATGACCCCTTTAAGTGATTACAACAAGGATGTTTTTAAAAAAATTTGTGAGAAAGTTAATCGATTAGTATTCCCAAACTTACCAAAATAAAAGTTTATCTATGAGGGTTTTTTTCCCAGAGAAATGTAAAAATCAGAGGATGAAGTTAAAAGATTTTTTGTTATATGGTGGGGGAGAATGTTTATATAAATGAACATATTACAAACACTGTCAGTATCAGTTTAATATTCATTATTTCAAGATGAGTTCAATTTTGTTAAATTTACTTAATGGCGTAAACGACAATAATGATGTATCTGCTGTGGTGCTAGAAGATTTCGATTATGAACAGTTTGATAAATTAACCACAAATAATGTTCAAGATGTGAAAAATAAACAAACCATTCACGTAACCGAGGATTGCAATCCAACAAGGATGAAACGTCCCAAGAAGACAACTGTAACTTCCAAGGTGAAGAAGGCTCGAACAATTAAATTGTATGATCCCACAACTTCAAATCTATGGTGATATGAGGAAACGCGCCAAACTTGAAATTGTTGACGCTAATAATAGGATTAGCAAATGTGAAGAAGCATTACAAAAGGCTAGGGATGATTTATTTATCGCTAAAACAACGTATGAAAAAACGACAATTATTTTTAATAATTGGAAATATGAGCTTATAGACACCTTTGAAGGTGAATAATTGTCGTTTTTTTGTATATAAATTATATTTAATGTAGTTTTTATTTCAATTAAACATTATTATTTTCATTGCAACAATGAATATTTAATGATTTTTATTTGGTTTTATATATGATGAATAATTGCGTTAATATTGTACATAAATATTAAAAAAATATATAATTAATGAAAAATTAGCATTTTTTTTCTTTAAATAAATAATTTGGGGCGCCTATGTACTAACATATGCAAAAACTTTATAAGTATTTTCATAGAAAAAATAAACTAGATGGCGTACAGAAATAACATTTTTTAAAGGCAACCTGTGACATTTCTACCTGATAACATTGTATTGTAACATTGTATCAGAAAAAAAAATGTAGCTATTTAACACGCAGTGGTG
Source organism: Agelastica alni (assembly GCA_950111635.1). Lineage (NCBI taxonomy): Eukaryota > Metazoa > Arthropoda > Insecta > Coleoptera > Chrysomelidae > Agelastica > Agelastica alni. The sequence goes on from OX467716.1 coordinate 17,046,085, forward strand.
TACCATAAAAATTTTACAAAAAAAAGAAAGGTTGTACTTCTAAAAAGTATTTTTTTATTTTTTGACAAAAAAGAACTTAACCTTCATAAAATAATGTCAATTGTGTCTTTACAAAGATTCCACTTCTAGTGTCAGGATAAATGGATCTTACATGTTAGTGTTGGCTAGGCAATATACATCGATATTTTAAATACGTTATCGATGAAATGGCTAAGTAATGTGAAATTACTGTTTATCAGACATACATATGCATATAGACACAGTAGAGATTATATTAAATTAAAAAAATCTAACACGTTCACTGAAATTAATATCATTAAATCGTCATAAACTCATCTTTTCCCAATGTCGTGTTGTAAATTGGAGACTTCAACATTTTATGTGTAAATAAAATTGTAAATGGGTGGTTCCCACTCATAGAAAAAAAGCCTTGAAGTTTAACCTTGGGATGATGCTTACTGGTTGTCAGTGCTATTTTTATGGAATGTTTGCAACCTTGAAATGATGGGATTGTGAGATGACATTGTACATCATTGAGTTCTTTTTCTTACATGTAGTGGGGGTGTCTCTTATAAAAAGAGATTGGTGGGCTATTAAAAAAATCAAAAGTGAAATATCTTTCGAGCAGTTAACAAAAGTGTGAAATAACCAAGTACTAGTTTAACCAGCCCATTTTCAGTGTGAGTAATCTATATAATTATAAACTTTATTATAAGCCTAACTAAAGTAAATTTGGAAAAAATAAATTCTTTTATTTTGAAGATGGAGGAAATTTTAGAACTGAAAACTATATCTTCGCTTCCGATAAATAAACCATTTATTATAAAAAGTATGACGGTTTATACCACCCGATTTGGAAGATCGATTTCATTAACATTATGTGGTGAAAATCAATCATTTAAAACATGGTTACCTAAACGTATTGCTGACCAATTTAAAGATAGTGAAGTAGCTTGCATCAATGCTTCTGATGGTGCGTATACACTCACATATTTGGGACAAAGTTCACAAATTGTAGAAGGTGCTAAAACGCGAACTCTGGTAAAATTTAACTTTATCCTAAGAATTTCACATTCAATTCTTTAAGTTAGGCATAGAAAAAGAGTTTTATGTATAGACATTCTCATTTTTTGGAAAATCACCAGACATATTTTTATTTCTTTTTGTACGTACTACAAGTGGCAGTTCTAATGAACAATAATTTAATTTTTTTTCTATTGTTTCAGACCTTTGAATATGTGGATGCTTTACTCAAGTCAAAATTGGCAGGAATATGTCGATATACATTCAGCAATTCAGAGATTTCATTCATACTTTGGTATATTGAGTCGGGATGCTCTCCATGCAATGAATTACGACCTAAATGTTTGCTACGATGAAAATAAAGTGCAATTGTGTTTGCAGAAACATGAGCAGTATAACGCTGGTGCAGATCTTTGTAAAAAATTCGATGAAGGACAGATGGATATGTATCAGTTTTGTGAGGAAATCGTCAAATGTGATCTGAAAGGATATCTCAAGGATCTGTTGCCATACCTACCTGATGACATCATCCAAAAATATGACCTTACCAATGATGATGATACAGACGACGACGATTAAAAAAAACATTTTTTTTTGTAGACATTGCAACAATATATATTTAATGATTTTATTTGGTTTTTTATATACGATGAATAATTGTGTCAATACTGTACATAAATATTGAAAAAATATATAAGTAATGAAACATTATCATTTTTTTAAATAAATAATTTGGGACGCCTATGTACATACTAAAGTACGGGGTGACAAAAATGCACATGGCACTGTGAGAGCATGTTTTCTACATGATAGATAAAGAAATGTTTTGATGGTTTAAACACGTAGAAAAGATGGACGAGAAAAGATTGATGAAACAAATTTATAAGGCGAGTGTGAATGGACGGAAGTCGGTAGAGGTCGACCTCGGTGAACATCGATCTCGATCAGATCAACATTGTTTTGAAGAAAGGACAGGTCAAGAGTACCAACAACCGACGAGCATGTATGAGAGCACTAATTAAAATAGAGGAAGCAAAAGATGTGTGTAAGAACCGTAGCAAGTGAAAGGAATTGGTCTCTACCTACCCTACGGGGAAAAAGGTGTGACTATATGTAAGTATTTATATTCCATACAAGGTGACAAAATACACTGCATCCATAAAAGACATGCATGCATGAGAGTGTTGATCAAAGTTGAAGAAACGAAAGATATGTGTGTAAGAACAAGTGTTCTGTACCAACCACTATAGAAAAAAAATACAAAGACATACTGACATACGGGGTGTTACAAAAAATTCCTATTTTCATATAGGTAAAATTACCACATTACCCCCCACTCCACCTCCTGTCACCTCACCAACGCTTCCGCAACACTCCACCATTCCACTAATTCAAACAGATGGTTTAAGATTATATAAGACTATAGTGGAAAAATTAGTAACACAACTTTGTTTTTAAAAACTTTATTTTATTAGAATATATACAAAGGTTTAACAAAACTTAGACACAAAATACAATTCTTTCTTTTTTTCTGTTAGGTGTATGTTTTAACACGTCAATTTTTATTTTTATTCTATAATCTAAGTGTATTTCTATTAATTCTTGTTCCAACCAATAATTCGAAAGGTATATTATCTAGTTTTAATATGTACCGGAGTCTACCTCTATGCATAACTTCCTTAATTCCAGCTATTACCACTTCTGTACCTTCTACAAATTCTTCTAATCGATGACAATCTTTAAATTTTATGTCCCCTGCAATTTCTTACATTGTAACGATGTTAAACCTCTGTACCACCACTTGGGTAAATGAAACGTCTACATTTTCCAAGCATCTGTGTAAAATTGCAAGTTTTCGATTTTGGTAAATGTGTTGTCGTTAAAACTCGTATATTCATTTATATTGAAGGTAGCAAATGGTTTTTCGGTTGGTAAACATATTAATTCCATTCCGTTTTTATAGGGTAATGTAACATAACCGTCTGCAACAAGAGCTTCTTTATTATTGTAAACACATAAAAAGGTATTTTTGTGGTGACCCTTTAAGTAGTATACATTTCTTTGTCCATCCTTATCTACCATCATATTTTTATGTAATTCTTTCCATACTTTTCCCAAAAAAAAACTTCTCGAACACCTTCGGGCATCTGATTGTCGCTGTGTAAAAAAGATGGGATACTCTCTCCGAGACACGGAGTTAAAGCCAAGCTACCCATCTTTTTTACACAGCGACAATCAGATGCCCGAAGGTGTTCGAGAAAAGTTTTTTTTTGGGAAAAGTATGGAAAGAATTACATAAAAATATGACAAGCCTGTTTGTATACCGTACCCACCATAGATTTGAAGTTGTGGGATCAAACATTTTAATTGTTGTATGTCGACCTCATAAACCTCTGGAATGTTACATTGCTTTGTTCGAGTCTTCTTCACCTTGGAAGTTATAGTTGTCTTCTTGGGACGTTTCATTCTTGTTGGATTGCAATCCTCGGTTACGTGAATGGTTTGTTTATTTTCCACATCTTGAACATTATTTGTGGTTAATTTATCAAACTGTTCATAATCGAAATCTTCTAGCACCACAGCAGATACATCATTATTGTCGTTTACGCCATTAAGTAAATTTAACAAACTTGAACTCATCTTGAAACAATGAATATTAAACTGATACTGACAGTGTTTGTAATATGTTCATTTATATAAACATTCTCCCCCACCATACAACAAAAAATCTTTTAACTTCATCCTCTGATTTTTACATTTCTCTGGGAAAAAACCCTCATAGATAAACTTTTATTTTGGTAAGTTTGGGAATACTAATCGATTAACTTTCTCACAAATTTTTTTAAAAACATCCTTGTTGTAATCACTTAAAGGGGTCATAAAACTTATGTAAAAAATCTTATATCGTTCAAGCCATCATTTTTTTAAAGGCATTAAAAATAATTCCCACGTATCTATGTATTTAAAAATATATAAAAAAAACACTCATCTGCACCTTTCAAACTAATAAATATTAAATAGAAACACCCTCAAAACATAAACTAAAAAAGAGACAGATTAATGCGATATTTTATATAATTTAGAAAAAAATATCGTTTGCCCTCGACGAAAATCAAGTCACCTGTTTAACCTTTAAAGTCATTGACTCCACCCCGATTAAAAAAGAGGGTAACTTCCGTCAGTTCTTAAGTAATGTTTTGATGTGATTTTTACATACCAGATAGGGGCGTAAAAAATTTAGTCGTGATTAAGTTAGTCAGGGTCACCCCATTTTTTTTATTTCTTCTTAAGAAATATTTTTATTATTTCATGTTAGAACAAGAATACGTGACGTCAGTGGCGTCGACCTTGAGGGGGTAGGGAGCAACGAAGGTTACATGACGTCAGTTTCATTGACCTTGGGGGGTAAAGTGGTGGGGGGAGATTCAGAACCGGCAATTTTACTCTACTCTAGTTCATTTGCAGTATTATTAATTGATGAATAAAGTGAGGCGTGCAGACAGCTGTAGCGGGTGGTGGAGTGGGGATAGCACTGAGCGCTCGAACTGAAAACTTATTTCGTGCGTTCAAATTGGCTTGCGCTTGAAAAATTTTGAGTATCTCGGCTGCTGGATCACGTACAAAAATCTGATGATCCATTGATACCTGATGAGATAATGAAAAAAATCTCATGCAGCTGTGTAAGCGGTTGTAAAACAAAAACATGTGGCTGCAGAAAACAATTTCTCCATTGTACGAGTGTTTGCACACATTGTGATTCGAATCAATGTGCAAAAATTTTAAAACGCCTAGGTACCATCGAAATAGATGAAGAATTGCCAAACTTCATGGACGATCTGCTTACAGACAATGTTGAAGAAGAAGAAAAAGAAGAAGAGCCAAATGATTCAGCAGACAATCCTCCAATAAAGAAAAGGAGAATTATTTTTTAATGTAAATATCTCTTAATATAATACCTACATGAATATTTTTACTGTAATTATTTAATAAATGTTTTGTACATAATAAAGTTATTTCATCATTTTGTGAATATGATATTCGTGTTTATCTCTACGAGCTACCCGAAATTAAATACAAAAGGATTTTTATGCATAGTCCAGAAACCAAGATACTCAAATTTTTTCAAGCGCAAGCTACTTTGAACGCACGAAATGAATTTTCAGTTCGAGCGCACTCAACGCCATCCCCACTCCGCCATCCGATACAACTGCCACGCTCCGCGACTGCACGCCACACTTTATTCATCAATTAAAAATACTGCAAATGAACTAGACATATCTTTCAACCTTAATATCCATGAAGGTGACTGCTGTACGATGATTATTGCGCCTTCCAGATTTTTTTGAAATAAAAAAATTATCTCGGCTCCTAATTAAAATGCGTGAAATGGTGCCAGGAATCTATTTTCATAAAGGTCATATCTATAAAAACAAAATTAAGAAATTTATTTTAAAAAAACATGTAAAAAAATAGTGCAATTTTTTTAAAATTAAAAAAATCAATATATTTTTTTAATAATATGAAAGTACAACTCTTACAGAAAAAAATAAGCCCTAAATCGTTACTGTATCATCATAACCTGAGCAGAAATAGCTAAATAAAATTAAGAGAGCATCTTTTTGGAGAAAACTACATATATCATGAAAAATACTATATATTAATTTTTCAAAAAAACACTTTTCACACTTTCACACTTCACAATAATATCGAAAAATTTTAATTTATTTAATACGTAGATCTTTTTAATACCTACAATTTCTTGATTTAACTTTTTTCGATCGGAGCTGTAGTTTTTTAGTTATTAACAAAAAACCGCTTTTTGCAACTTTACCAATTTTTTAGATTATGTTCGGTAATCAGGATCGAGTCGCATGAAATAGAAACTCACCTTGAATTTTAATTTCCTATATGCTCATATTTTTTTTGGATATTAATTTTTGCACGTACTTTTCCCTATTGCTTGGACTACATGTTTTGCTACCAATTTTTCTTTTTTCTTTGTCTGTGCCGGTATCACATAAATTATTTCATCAGTTCCGATATCAAAATATAAAAAAGATTTTAACGACATTTCGTCTATTATTAAACTGCAATGTTTATTTTGCTGTAACATATTTTAACTTGGATTTTGATGGCTTTAAAAATCACTATTCATTGTTTTAACCAGGTTAAACTTCTTATATTTGTCAGAATAACGCCTCCCTAATTTTTTAAATTTATTTGTGTATTTATAATATCAGTTAATGGTTTACTTAAAATATAGTCACACATGTCTTTAAACTGTTCTGGGTCATATTTGCACTTTGCATCTTTCTGTTGTTGTTTCGCTTTCTTAAACTGTTTCCTTACAGTTTTAAGTTTTAACCTTAATTTCGTCTTTGGAGGTGTACCAAAAGTTAATTTTCGTGGCGTTTGAGTCATATCGAAGGAGATGTCAAAGGTATAGGTACAACTGACTTGACAGCTTCAGTATTAACATCAGAAACACAATTGGGATCTGCAAAAAAACAAAAAACTAGTAAAACACCTTATATTATCCTAACAAATAAATAAAAGCGATTCTGTTATCAAATTTTTTTATGTTTTAGTCCAAGAGGCCACCGCAAAAACCTGGAGAAAATCATTATTTCTATTTTCCATGAGACTTATGGCAGATATTACAGAATTGATGCCACTTTTAGTCGAAGGTAAAATAATCGCAGCTACCTGCAAAGTAAGGAAGCAAGCATTCTTCAATACACAATACCTGCATGAGTCATAGATTCCGTGTCATAGAGAGATTTTAAGCATCTCTCTAGGTATAAATCACCCATAGCATATATTTATTTTTATGTATATTTATATATAAAGTTAAATTTAATGAAATTATTGAGTAATAAGTAGGTAATCGACAGAAAAAGTATTACATTAAAACTATTATAAATGATATAGTAGTTTAACATAAAATAAATTATAAAAATAATAATTTAAAAAAATTGGAAAAATGTTTAAAATTAATATTTATATAATATATTAATATATATATATATATATATATATATATATATATATATAATAATTATAAATAGTTTAAATTATTATTTGAATTTGTCATAGTATTATTTATATGAAGAGGTATGTATGGAGAAGCATAGGGCGTTCGAAGATATAAAGCCTTGTGCCAGGTAGTTAACACCAACATGGAGGTGGCACATATTTTTTTTTCAATAAAGGACAGTTTAAACTGTAATTTGGCATAAGTTTTAAGTGGATCGCGATAGGTACAGTTTCTGTACACCCTGCGGGCTCTCGTGACTATTGCCTGGCAACAAGTTTGAACAAAATCTGTCAAATTATTTTCTAATTTATGGAACTCGCGAGTTATATTTGACTAGATTATTTTTTTATTCACAAATTTTTACAATAAAAAAGATCAATAAAATTATTGAAAAATTTAATTTAATTAATTATTACAATATACGAAAATATCGTTGACACATTGTGAATATATTATAAGCCCAATCTTTCAAAATCAATGCCAGAGTAGCTGTTGTAGTAGATTGATCTAGAATATAATTTATTTCTTTGGTGAAGGTCTTAAATTGTCTCCATATAGACTGATTACTTATTAGAGTATTTTTTGAAGTAGTTTCTAAAATCTTTTTTGTTATTTCTGCATCAGAAAAGGTACTAAACCGAGAATTTTCACCCATTTTATATATCGCCATGGCTGTTTAACTTATACATAGACAATTGTTTAAAAGATCTGAAAGAGAGTGCGTATGGATTAAAAATGAATGATTTGATCGTCAAATGCCTTCTTTACGCCGATGATCAAGTCATATTAGCGTTATCTGAAGAGGAGTTGCAGGCGATGGTTAATGTTATGCATGATTCCCTGAAAATCAAAGGGATGAAAATAAATGTGAGCAAAACGAAAGTAATGGTTTTTGAAAGAGAAGAAAGCATGACAAACTGTGGGGTTTCGATTGAGGGAGAAAGAGTGGAACAAGTTAATGAATTTGTGTACTTGGGTTCAAAATTTACTAGAGATGGAAAGTATGAGAGTGACATTGAGCGAAGGATGTTGGCAGGAAAACAAATGAATGGGGTACTGCATAGCTTTATGAATAGCCAGAAAGTGTCAAAAAAGGCACGTCTGGCGGTGCATAGAGGTGTGTTGGTTCCTACACTTATGTATGATAGTAAATGTTGGGTTTGGCAGAAGAAGCATGAAAATAGGATTAATGCTGCGGAGATGAGTAGTCTGAGAAGTATAGCCGGGGTGACTCGGTTGGATAAAGTTAAGAATAGTGAGAGAAGAAAACGCTGTGGTGTAAAAGAAGATGTGGTCACAAAGATAGATAAAGGAATGCTTAGATGGTTTGGACACGTAGAAAGGATGGATGAAGGAAGATTGACGAAACAAAATTAATAAGGCGAGTGTGAATGGACGGAAGTCGGTAGAGGTTGACCTCGGTAAACATATCTCGTTCAGATCAACATTGTTTTAAAGAAAGGCCAGGTCAAGAGTACCAACAACCGACGAGCATGCATGAGAGCCCTGATGAAAGTAGAGGAAGCAAAAAATGTGCGTAAGAACCGTAGCAAGTGGAAGGAAGTGGTCTCTGCCTACCCCTATGGGAAAAAGGCGTGACTTTATGTATGTATGTCTATCTGACAATTGCTAGGCAAATAAAAGCCACAGTGATTATTCAGAGATTTATTCCCACTATAATGACATAATTGGTTGAAACTTACCCTCGTGACAAATAAAGAAGCATTTCATTGGTTTTAAGAAACGTCAAGAAATAATCAGTTTAATAAAATACCTGTTGCAAGACTTCGACTGTTTCCACTAACATAACAGACGTTCTGCGCATTGCATACGATATCACGCTTTATCGAATACTGAATGTACAATAAGTCATTTTTCATATTACATAACATTAACATGCGTCGCACATGTCATCACGCCTTATTAAATACTTAATATTGACTATTTACTGCGGTGAAATAATATACGTATTCTGCGGAACAGGTATCATTTGCTTAGACTAGAAATCTTTCCTTGAAATTATTTACACGTCCATCCTAATTCTAGACAAATATTCCTTTTCCGCATTCTGTCGATTACAAATTTTACTACCGTTGCATGTTACAAGCTATTCTTAAAATGAGAATCCCAATATTCTCACTTTAGAGATGTTAAAAAGTAACAATTTGTTCCATAAACGAAACAGGAATGTAACGGAGTTGTTACTAAAAAATGTCAGTTTGTACTACCCATAGAGATATTATACAGTGATGAGACTTATAACTGCGTGTAGTAAAAATGTCCTACGAATAGAAAGAGAGAAAACCACGGAACCCTATCTATCTTTTTCCTGGCGCAAACTGCATAGAAATATACCGCTCGTTTTAATTTAGTTTTGATAATAATTATTTAAAATTGACTTGAAAAATAATAAAATGACTTTGAATAATTAAAATAGTTTAGAAATAACAAAATGCATTCAATAAAAAGCCGAAAGTGGGAACATATAGCCAAAATAATTAAAATCGTAATCGTATGCTTTTGGCCTTGCGGTTTCAGGTTCAAATCCCGATAAGAAACAATTTTGGGTGCACAAATTTTTTATTTGAAGAACTATTTATACAAACACAGATTCGTTGAAATAAACATTTTCAATTTGATGGTTAAGTTTTTATCAGTATAAATATGTAACAAGTAAAATATTTTTTATTTGACAAAATAATTTATTCCAAGTTTACAAATGGATTATAACAATTTAATATTATACTCAAATTATTTATTACTTTTATACAGTGATTTTTATAAACTTTACACGTTTTCGTCATTTTAAAATTTTATATTATTTATAGCAGCAGCAATCAAATAAAATTATTTCTGCGCATGCGCAGTATACGCAGGTAGATAAGGTACCGTGGTTTTCCCTTTTTAGTCAAGAGACCACCAGCGGGATGGCTCTCCTACTTTATCTATATCTCTATGGTACTACCACTAAAATTTTAGATTCAAAAGTAACACTAGCGCACAGCTCCTTCCCACATAACAGTGTAACTCCCATGTTAACAAGTTTGAGTGGCTTTTTTGAAATATTTTATTCTAAATAATGTACTCTTCACAATCAGACTATTTCCCAAGAGCACGTACTTGCAATAATGCATTTGTACATTTTTCACAAGTATTCGGCCATTGAGAACCAGTCGTAACACATAATTTTATTCTGAAAGATAAACAAGAAGTTCTGGTGTAAAAGAAAATGCAAATATTATTTGTCGAATATTTAATTTGTTTTATTATTAAAATTTAACCTATATATAGTTACATAATACAAGTAAAACAAAAAGTAGGCATAGGACCTAACACAGATCCTTGAGGCACTTCAGAATTGATATCAATTTGCTTCGAGTGTTTATTTATATTTAATTTTACTGATTGTCGTCGACCTGTGAGGTTACATTTATTAGAACGTGTCTTATCTAAAGATATAACTAGCTAATTTATTTTTGTATTAAAAATCGTGAAGAAAAATTTAAAAAAATATTTTACGAAACAGAACATTTTGTTTTTTGTTTACTAAATTGATTAAATAAAAAATATAATGTAAAATGCTTTTTTACACAGTAATTAATTTACAAACAAAAGCATCATTTGCAATCAAATAAAATAACACGTAATATTTACAAACCTGACTGATAATAATCAGTTTTGCGATACCATACTTTGACAGCAATTTACACATTTCTGGTAATTTTTTTTTACTGCTATATTTTTAAGATTGAAGAAACATATTTATAAGGCGAGTGTGGTTGGGCAAGTCGGTGGAGGTCGATCTCATCGAACGTATCTCGATCAGATCGACATTGTTTTGAAGAAAGGCCAGGTCAAGAGTACAACAGCCGACGAGCACGAATGAGAGTGCTGATGAAAGTAGAAGAAGCAAAAGATGTGTGTAAGAACAGTAGCAATTGGTGTATGGGCTGAACATATGTATGTATGTATATTTTTAAAACTCATTTCATTGTTTTTTAAATATCCGACCACATTTTCAATAAAAAATAGTAAAAATAATAATTTATTTACACTCAAACGGTTTTGTTTTTTTAACTACATACATACATAAATCGTAATTATAAGAACAATTAGGTTAATAATTAAACTACAAATACAGTGTGCAAATACAACAAAGTTTATTTTATATAATGTATGTACAAGTACTGTAAAACATATTTCACTTAGATTTAAAAAAGTCACGAATGTCTTTTTGTTGTCTTGACTTTTGGCGTTTAGTATAAAATTTATTTCTAATGATATGAAAATCAATCAACAGATGTACTGTATTACAGTAGAGAGTACTGAGACACAGTTTACTGCGATGTGAAAGGACACAAAACAACAACGCACAAAAAAATGGCGAAGACGCTTCGTGATTTATTAACTGTGCTGCACTGCACCTGTATTTGTTGTGACAGCTGAGACTAGCCGGCCGCTAATTGTTTCCGAACAATACCGAGCGCTTCCAGATGATCCCGAGCTACCCCGAAAACTTCCGAATAGCTCTCGAGCGTTTTTATTTGCTTTAAAGACACACTTTTGAAGAAAACCAAAATTTTTACAATTTTCCGGAGCGATGCCGGACTACCGGGCATTCCGGACTGTTGGATGCCGGACCAATGGATTTCTACTGTACTTTAAAGTGAAAACTTTTTCGGATAAACTTCACATATAAACGGTTTTTCGTCGGTGTAAATGCGCTTGTGAGTCGTTAAAGTATATTTTTCTGAAAAGGTTTTCGAACAAATTTCACAATGGTTTTTCGCCTGTGTGAATGTGCATTTGGGTTAATAAAGTTTTTTTAAGTAAAAACATTTTCGAGAAAATTTCACTCTTAAATGATCTTTCGCCAGTGTGACTGAGCATGTGATTCTTTAAACTAAGTTCTTGTAGAAACTGTTTTAATCAATTCACCAGTGTGACTAAGCATGTGATTTTTTTAGCTTAGTTAATGTGAAAACTGTTTTAAACAAATGTCAAAAACGATTTCTCGCCAGTGTGAATACGCATGTGAGTCATTAAAGTAGATTTTTGCGAAAAGTTTTTTGAACAAATTTTACATTTGAATGGTTTTTCGCCGGTGTGAATTCGCATGTGTTCTATTAAAGTTTTTTTAAGTGAAAACATTTTCGAGCAAATTTCACACTTAAATGGTTTTTCGCCAGTGTGAATACGCTTGTGATTTATTAAAATATCTCTTCGTGAAAAGTTTTTAAAACAAATTTCACACTTAAATGATTTTTCGCCAGTGTGACTGAGCATGTGATTATTTAAACTAAATTGTTGTAAAAACTGTTTTAAGCAAATTTCACACTTAAAAGGTTTTTCGCCAGTGTGATTAAGCATGTGATTTTTTAAACTTAGTTGATGTGAAAACTGTTTTAAGCAAATGTCACACTTAAACGATTTCACGCCGGTGTGAATGCGCATGTGAGTCATTAAAGTAGACTTTTGCGAAAAGTTTTTAGAGCAGATTTCACACTTGAATGGTTTTTCACCGGTGTGAGTTCGCATGTGTTCTATTAAAGTTTTTTTAAGTGAAAACATTTTCGAACAAATATCACACTTGAATGGTTTTTCGCCGGTGTGAATGTGCATGTGGGTCATTAAAATTTTTTTAAGTGAAAACATTTTCGAACAAATTTCACACTTGAACGGTTTTTCGCCGGTGTGAATGCGCATGTGATTTATTAAAATATCTCTTCGTGAAAACTTTTTTGAACAAATTTCACACTTAAATGATTTTTCGCCAGTGTGACTGAGCATGTGATTTTTTAAACCATGTTGATGTGAAAACTGTTTTAAGCAAATTTTACACTTAAACGGTTTCTCGCCTGTGTGAATGCGCATGTGAATCATTAAAGTAGATTTTTGAGAAAAGTCTTTCAAACAAATTTCACACCTGAATGGTTTTTCGCCGGTGTGAATGCGCATGTGGGCTATTAAAATTTTTTTAAGTGAAAACATTTTCGAGCAAATTTCACACTTAAACGGTTTTTCACCGGTGTGAATGCGCATGTGATTTATTAAAAAATCTCTTCGTGAAAAGTTTTTTAAACAAATTTCACACATAAATGATTTTTCGCCAGTGTGACTGAGCATGTGATGTTTTAAACTAAGTTGATGTGAATATTGTTTTAAGCAAATTTCACACTTAAACGGTTTTTCACCGGTGTGAATGCGCGTGTGAGTCATTAAAGAAGCTTTTTGTGAAAAGTTTTTTGAACAAATTTTACACTTGAATGATTTTCCGCAGGTGTGAGTGCGGATATGATCTATTAAAGTACTTTTTTTCTGTGATAAATGTTTTAAGCAAATTTTACATTTAAAAGTTTTATCATTCGTTCGCTTTTTAACCATGTGTTGAAAACAATGACTCAAAAACAAAATCTGATTTCTGAAATATCTCCCACAAACTAAACACATCTCCAATTTTTTGTCAAAATGAACTTTTAGGTGATTTTTCCTAGTCGTTGTCTTTGTGAAGCCTGCAAATAAATAAAATTTATAATGAAAACTAACATGCAGACTAATAAAAAAAATTAAAGTAAATGTATTAAAAGTGTAGAGTTTATTCACAATTTTTTTTATTAGTAAATAAAATCAGTCTTTTTAAGACGATAAGAATTTGGTATGACCATATAAAAGAGTACATAGAAAAGTGGCATCCACTGATACCGTTTCTAGATATTATTATGATGGCATATTACTTATCGATTACAGAATTACATTTAACATGTACAAGCACTAATAACATAACATTTTCGTCTGTAGGGTAGGTCCAATGGGTCATATTTTTTAGTCTTATTGTTGGCTGATCAATAAGAAGATTTGCACCTAGTTCATTTCGATGAACACTCCACCGGTTCTGATAACTATCAGCTAAATTTTCACATTCTTTTATGACTTTTAGAACTTGAAGGTCTATGTTCTCGGAAAGTACATGATTAGGAATATACCACTGAAAATTAGCAGCTGACCTAAGTAGTTTGAATAAAAAACCCTGTATCTTGACAACATTCAAGTCGCTTGCTGAAAAGGAGGAAACCAGCCTTCACATACTGAACAACTAAGGCAGTTACCGATCGGCGATCTGCTTGTATTTTGGGATAAAATATGTATAGAAGATCGCTAACTGCTATCACGGGAAGACACAATGGACGTTGACTGAGTACCTTTGGCGGGATTCAGTAGAAAGCACCCCCAGTTTATTATTATTATTATTAAGTGTGTGTGAGTAATTTCCTATATTTCACTAGAAAATGTCTTTCTGTCAGATAAGATTTCAGTAGTTCAAAATAGGTGTATGCCAAAATCATTTTTAGTCTGTAGAGTAACCCATCATGCCAAACCTTGTATAAGGCCTGTGTAACATCGATGAAGGTTGCGGAACAACATCTCTTATGTTCCAGATAATACAGTAATTTTTGGTAGCGTGTCGGTTACGAAATCAAATTGATTGTTGGGAATTACAATTTTTTTCATCTAGTAGTGGTTGTAGTAGCTAGTAAGTAGTTAAACAAGCGGGGTTCTAGAACACTTTGGCGTCACATCCACACCTTATGAATTTCCCGTGTTTTTTTAAGGTTATATGCGAATCTCGTGAATTTTAGATTTGTTTGTTCGCTTGGGGTATCAAACTTGATATCATTGAGTTGTAAAGCAGGAAGCCATACCTCGCGATTATGTGATTATTATTTGGTTTGCAACGTGTCATATTACCGCTCCGCTGTGACGTTGCATAGCAAAGGCCTTTTTGACACCGACGGGTGACAGGTGTGTGTACATCTTATGAAACAAATGCGCCTTTTTTTAAGGTTATCTACGGTTTAAATTTAAAAATTGTTGTTCGGTCGGGGAATCGAACTTAATATTATTAAATTGTTAGGCAAGAAGCCATACCTCGTGACTATGCGACTATTAGAAGTTAGCGTGCTTTGAATTATATAAACGTAACGCTATGACGTTTGCAAAGTGTAATAATGCCTTTTTGACAACAGGTGACAGGTGTGTGTAGATATAAAAAAAAGAGAGCAGCAGAATCGAGAACTAAGCGAGCTAGGCAAGCCTCATGGTGGTTAAATGAGGGGCAGCAGTTAAAGCACCCTCGTTTCGTTTGAAAAAAAAAATGAGTCTTAATTTTTTATTAAGGAAATAAAATACCATACACCATACATATGAATAATACCATAAATGTTACTAAATGCCTTTAATGTCAATTTTTAATCAATTTTTTTATTTTTAGTAATAATTTATTAGCAAATACTGTTGTAAGCATTCCTATAAGTTAAACTATTTAAAATTATACTTAAGGGTTGTAAAATGCCTTTCTGTAAAAATTGAAGTGGAAAATTATGTGTTTTATGCCGATGAACTTTGTTTCCAGAAGATTATTTTGATAAAAAATCATGGTTTATTTCATTTAAAAATAACAAAGATACACTAATAAACCAGTGACGTAGCCACATTTTTTACTGGTTGCCGTTTCAGTGAGAAAATGTTGCTGTAGTGCCATCAAATTTAGTATCATTATAAATATCTTTTGCTTTTTGTTTACCTCTTACGTAAATAATGTCAGTAGTGTACAGCAGTCTCAAATAATCGGATAATCGGAATCTATCGATATGCTGATAAATATTACCAAAGTTATAATCTTGTAGATACTACTAATTTAACATTTATTAAAAAAAATTTATGATTTTCTACAACACCAAAAAATTGCAAAATTAAATAATATTATTTCATGAAAATTTTGCTTTTATTTAGTTACCTACTACTTGATGTCAAATGTTATCTGGTGGGTGAAAGATATTTTTTCATTCTATTGTTACGGATTGTGGCCCGCGAGTACGTCCCTGTAGCCATGGTGAGGTTTTTTGGTGTCATCAAACAAGCGGATGATTTATTATCGCTACCGGTGATATTAAAATATTTGGAGGATTCCGGAATAGACGTCCCCTTTCTAGAATAATTTATTTGCATCTATTTAAAAGATCGCGGGCCCCTGCTAGTAAAACAGTAAAAAAGTGATATAGTTTTGAAAATATTGTTTTAAAAAGTCCAAGTTGAAGTATAGTATAGTAAATATCCAAGTGATTTATTAAATAAAAGTTTATTATATTACAAGAAAGATTAGAATAAATTGTTTAGTTTTTGTACTGAGTTCTTTAAATTAACGAACCTAAGGGCCCCCGCAGACTGCAGACTTTTTATCGGCCGATAGTTTAGTCGGGTTGGGCTGAAAGTGCGCACACCGAGCCAACTAAACAGTTTGGTTGGTGAACAGGGCGCAGACTATCCAACAGCCGGCCGACTATTCTCGAACTAGTTTGTAACTGACTGTTGAAGCGGTCACACAATGAAAATATTGTCCAGAAAAATTATTGCTCTCATCATACTCCGGAGGAGGATAATCAAGAAGAGATTCCGAGAGTATTGGGTGCATCCCATTCTCAGTGATAGATTAGTTAGTGGAAAATTTTACACTATGCATTCCAAATTACTTGATTACCCGAAAATTTTTTTCGCCTATTATCGATTGAGCATTACCAGCTTCAATGAACTTGTCAAGCTAATTGGACCAGCAATAGCGAAGGAGGATACAAATTTAAGACTTTCTATACCTGTGGAGGAGAGATTGAGCGTTACGATAAGGTAAGATAAACCACAAATACTTTTCAACTATTTTTATTAGAATTAATATTACAAAATTCGGCGTTTTGAGAAATTAAGTTATTTACAAGTCATATATTTGAGATTCATCTGAAAAATCGTTGGAGTTGCCAGGTGATGAAATGTTTTGAATGGTTGTCGGTTGCGAAATTGGAAAAGAGTACAAGGGTTGCTGAACTCTGTTGTACGTACATGTTGGCGTAGACTGAACGCACCTAGCTAATCTTATCTGTTTAAAAACGTTAAGAATACTTATTTTAGCATCAAGTTTTTCTTCTGCGGTTAAACTTTGGAGTGAAGGGACCAGTGACAAAGCAAAGTTCACATCTTCATCAGTATTAGGCTCATTTAATGCCTTTAATAATGCTTCATCCACGTCCGTCTGCTTCGGTACATTAGGTCTCTTTTTCCGCTGACGAATAGGGGTGGGAGTGGATGAACCAGCTTGATCATCATCCTCATCATTTGATAGAGAATTTTCCTCTTCCAGGTTACCTTCAGTAAGTCGGTTTTCCATGCATGGAAGTAAAAATAATAACTGTTCAAAGTAGACATATTTATTTATTTATTCGCAGCTTGCCCCGACTTAGTGTTCTTTTGAGCGTTTAATTCGCGACGAAAGCAAGTCCTTAAATTAGCCCATTTTTTTTGCACATCACGACCTGAAAAATATTGAAATTTAATTAATTTTTAATTTTTTTACAGATATTGAAATATAACTAATTTTTATTTTTTTACAGATATCTGGCTACAGATACAATACATTATCTTTTGATTATCTGATGGGAGCTTCTACAATACGAGATATTACTAAAACTACATGGGAGCAAATATGGAATATACTTCAACCATTGTATATGTCAACCAAAGAAGAAGGCGACTGGATTAAAATCGCAGACGAATTCTATAGTCGCACAAACTTTCCAAACATCATTGGAGCAATTGATGGCAAACATATACGGATGATACAGCCAGAACATTCCGGTTCATCATATTTTAACTACAAAAAGTTTTTTTCGTGCGTGTTAATGGCTTGGACAGACGCAGATTATAAATTTGTATATATAGACGTTGGTTCTTATGGAACAGCTAGTGATTCGGAAATATTTAAATCATCAGAAATGGGTAAACGGCTGTCCCAAAACCGATTAAATATTTCCTCCGGAAGGCATTTGCCTAATGATAATGTCGGAGATGTTATTCCATTCTCTGTCGTAGGGGATGAAGCGTTTGGACTTGGCAATCATATACTACGTCCTTATGCAAAAAGAAATTTAAACTACACCAAACGAATTTTCAACTATAGACATACAAGAGCTCGACGAATGGTTGAGTGTACTTTTGGGATTCTTGCTAACAAATGGCGTATATTTCACCGACCAATGGATGTCAATATCAATTTTTGTGTCAAAATAATTAATGCTTGCTGTGTCCTGCATAATTATGTAAGAATCAAAGATGGAATAAATTTCACAGAAACTCTCTACAATTGTCCCATGAATAACTTAACTATAAATGAAGACAACCGAGGAAGAAATAATATGAATAACGTTCGACAGTAAATGTCGTCATACTTTATTTCTCCCGGAGGCGCGATTCCGTGTCAATATAACAAAGTGTAATAATTGTAAATAGATAAATAAATAAATAAATAAAAATTCACATAAATACTCTAATATTTTTATTTTTACATTCCTACCTTTGTTTGTTTTTTCCTCGGCGCTAAGCCGATTCCAATCAAGAACAACTGCTTCGCCAACTTCCTCCCACAGTTTTTTCTTCACATTCGCGTCGGAGTACTCTTTTAAACTTTTTTTATAAAGCGCAGGTCTTTTCTCGACTTCTTCAATCAAGTTTTCGACGGAACTTTCTACAATCAACAATTGTGATTTGGGCGACGCCATATTCAAAATACACGCACACGACGCCAAATCACAGAGCGAACTGAACTATCGGCCGACTAAACAATCGTCATGTATGCGCAGGCGTGTATGCGCCAATACTGATTAAACAGTCGGCCGATAGTTGGCCGACAGATTAGTTTGAATGTAATCGAGTAGCCCATCAAACTTTTTTATCGGCCGATACTGAATCGCTGTAGTGTGCGCATATGCATTCCTCTCCATACTGATTAAGAAGCCGACCAAACTATCGGCCGATAAAAAGTCTGCAGTCTGCGGGGGCTCTAAGACTAAATATCGTAACACTATTTTCAATATATTATTATTATTGTTATACGCATATCTAATGTTTTATCTTGGTGCTTGTTATCAAGCTTTTTATTGAGATTGAAGGAGAGAGAAGACATGCCCGTTCCAGTCAAATTATAATGTGAAAAATGTGGAGGAGAAGTTGAATCTGTTGAGTATAGAAATTGTATAAATTTTGATTTGAAGTGATATTACAAATATCATCAGGTAGTAAAAATGCACCATCAGAATGTTTCGTTGAAAGAAAAAAAATGGGTGTAGATAGAGGGTGGCCAACCGAAAACGAAACAGAGCTATTTGCAGGAACCTCGTCAACATTTTAGAAAAACGCTCAAACCCGTTGATTTTTTATTAAAGGGGGACACTCTTTTCCGGTATTTTTGACTCCCCTACTTTCAACCCCAAGCGAGAGTAAAAATTACCCCAAAAGCGCTGACAATTCTTTTTATAATAGTCTTTAAATTTTACATTTCCTCCCAATACTGTTAAAATTCCAATTATTTTAGTTGCTTACTTACTACTTAATGGAGAGCAACTCGGGGATCACTCCGGGATACTGAGTGAAACAAAAAACCACCAAATTCTCGGGATGGTTCCTGACTTGCTAGCCACAAAAATACACGTAGGAAAGTCGTTCAAAGACCTCTTTCCGGAGAGAGACGAATGGATGAGGGGACAAATCCTCTTCCCAGAGACTGAATACGTAATGTACACAGACGGCTCAAAAAACCCAGATGGAGTTGGGGCCGGTGTTTTCAGCAGGAAACCAAAGATTGAAATATCTACCAGTCTTGGCAGGTATGCCACAATCTTTCAGGCTGAAATATTCGCTATCGAATTGTGTGCAAGAGAGTTGACCAACAGACCTCTAGCAAACAAAAACATAAATATAATACCAGACAGCCAGGCCGCTTTAAAAGCACTGAGCTCCAACAAGATAAATTCTAAATTTGTATGGAATTGCATAGAATCCTTAGAGTACCTTGGTGCGAACAACAGGGTGACCCTACTGTGGGTACCTGGGCACCAGGGGGTGGAAGGAAACGAAAAAGCTGACACCCTTGCAAAACAGGGGGCCGAATCTACGTTCATTGGACC
Source organism: Agelastica alni (assembly GCA_950111635.1). NCBI lineage: Eukaryota > Metazoa > Arthropoda > Insecta > Coleoptera > Chrysomelidae > Agelastica > Agelastica alni. The sequence goes on from OX467716.1 coordinate 17,066,149, forward strand.
AGAACCGGTTTTTGGGAGTCACCACAAGTGCCGCCACATCAAGAAGGCGAAAACCACAATGGATCTCTGGACAAAATTGAAATCGTTATTTAACGACTCTGTTTTGTGATTGATTTCTACGCGATAAGAAAACAGTGACTCAATGGCGAGTTATGTAAATCAAATAGTGGAAATTAGTCAGAAGTTACGAGGAACTGGTTTTAACATCGACGATGAGTGGATCGGGTTTTTCAGAAAAGCTTTCCCCAATGATAATGGCTATCGAACATTCCGGAATCGCCATTACCACCGATTCCATAAAAACGGATATGAAAAGTGATGTTGGTAACACTGGCAGTGCGTTAGCTTCCAAAGGTTCCATCAGTAATAACGGTAGCAGTTGCGAGGTAGTATTTTTACCTCTAGCTGTTCTTATGGATTTCCAGAAGAGTTTATTTAATATTGTTTTGGAAATCGTCAGATAACCATCAATCAAATTCATCTTTATTACTCTTCTTCTTTCTAGCCACAACTTCTTTTGCCACACCTTTTATACTCATTCTTTGCCTTGTTTACATCCACAATCGTTGCCTTTTGCGTTCTTTGATTGGCTTTTGTAGCCAGCCAATCCAGCCAGGCTTTCTTCTTCTAACACTGTGTTTTGAACTTCTACGCATATTTTCTATAGCTTACATCCTTTCCTTCTTTTACTTACACCACACACTTCAATAGCAATATCTACGATTTTTTCTTTGAATGGCTTCCACAATGTTTCAACCACACATGCTTCATCTAAACTGCCAAATTTCTCGATCAATTTACTAACGAACTCCTCTTTTATACCTTCTCCACAATTACGAAATCAATTATACTTCTCTGGTATCCTTCTTGTCTTGTGTACAAGTGGATGCTTTTATGGTTAAACATTGTGTTTTTTACCATAAGATTCCACTCCAAACATACTTCAAGTAGACTTTCTCCGTTTTCATTTACTCTGCCGTCACCGTACATTCCCAGAACACTGTCATATTCATCACGCTTTACTTCTACCCAACTATTAAAATCACCCAACATTACAATTCTTTCAGAAACAGCTGATCTTTGGCATTGGAGATTAGGTCATATCAACAGTGAATATCTAAACAAGATAAAAAAAAGGCATAGTAGAAGGACTGAGCTATTCAGGTGTGGCCAATATAAAGAAACAGAACTGTGAGGTTTGCTGTGAAGGAAAGCAGTCAAAGCTTCCATTTCCGTCCAAACGTTCTAGAGCCAACAATTTCTTAGATGTTATTCATACAGACAGATCAACTCGAGCTGGAAATGATCATGACAAGACTGGGAAATATAAGCAAAGACTACGGCTTAAAACTAAACATCAGTAAAACCAAAGTCATGATAGTAGACCTGAAAACGAACAACTCTCCGCATATCCGACAGGTAGCCGGTTTCGAAGTAGTGGATAAATTTATTTATCTTGGCTCCCTCATCACCAACATAGAAGGTAGCGAAGCCGAAATAAAGCGACGGCTAATTTTCCCAATTGCATCAAACGCGGCTGAAACCTGGTCGATCAGACAATCGGACAGAAAGAGAATAGATGCATTTGAAATGTGGGTTTACCGACGAATGCTCCGAATATCATGGACGCAGCACCTCACCAATGTATCGATCCTAGAAGAACTGAAAATCGAGGAAAGACAGTCCAAGAGAATTAACCGAAACAAAGTGCGGTATTTCGGGCACGTCTCCAGAAGACCGGATGCTTTAGAAAAGCTGGTGGTTCAAGGCAAAGTCGACGGACGAAGGTCACGAGGAAGATCTTCAACCCGATAGGTAGACGGAATCACAAGCTTGGCTGGACTCTCTCTGCATGAGGCGTTTTTCGCCAGAAATCCGAAACGGTTAATTTGACAACTCTTAAAATGTGACAGTATTTTCAAGACGAATACGATAGCCTGTATAACATTTCTCAATCGTCTTTTGTTATTCCATAATCCACCTCAACTTTCTGTGTTTTTCTTACAACCGCCATGTTGGATTTTTTAATTTTTGGAAAGAGTGTAAAGTTTCCAGTCTAGTGATGTCTCACAAGTGCATACAAGATTAGCGTATCATCGAAATATCACACTTTATAAAGTTAATTTTTTCTAAGGAGGACATGATTTATTTTTCAGAAAATAACATTAATAAGTAGCGCTTTTAACACTTGAACCTTTAAACAACCTACAAGTAGATACAAATTGAAAATAAAAATCGCGACAGAAACATTTCACAATTTGTAAAATGTAATATTATGTAAAATCTAATTATGTTCTTAACTGCTGCCTAACTGGATATCAATTTACAGATTTGCAAAATGACGTCCATTTGCATCGAGGCATTTTTGACAATTGGTGACTGTTATTCGTACAACCCTAGCAAGTGTATTTCCGTTAATGTTTCTAAATGTGACCAAAACTCTTTGTCTCAGGATTTTTATGGTAGCAGGAGGATCAAATTTATACACCTCATTCTTTATGTGACCACAGTGGCAGAAGTTCAAGTGCGAAAGGTCAGAGGATCTAGAAGGCCAATATAGGACCATTAAATGAAATAACTCATTCATCAAACTGCTCTCTCAAAAAGTTTCTGACTTGAATGGTATTGTGAGCCGGACATCCATCCTGTTGGAACCAGGAACTCATCTTCGGTTAAGAAGCTCGTAAAGCCGGAAGTGGAAGCCGTAGGTGGAAGATGGTCTCATCGCCCGGTGAAATACCACCATATCGACTTTGTGTGCTGTGAAATGGATCATTCCATGTTTCAGTGTTCGGTTGATACTTTCCGGTCTCCCTCTTTCCTTTTCCCCAATTCCTCCTTTATTTTCAGGTGCATCCTAATAGTAATAATGATGAAGTCTCCTAGAGTAAAACACTCCGGAAGCAAAATACCTCTCCATTCGGATTTCCGGGCGAGAGGTACTCGAGGGGACTCAACATTAAAGATTAATTTTTGCAACATCCGTGGACTCAACAAGAACATTAATGACGTCCACCATCACCTACAGACAAAAAACCGGATATTCTGGCTCTAACAGAAACACAAGTAAACTCGTCCACCAACAAGGTCCATATGCTTTGTCCTGGTTACGAACTCCATTCTCGACTCAGGTTCAAAGGTGGAGTCTGCCTTTACGCTAAGGCTAACCTTTCATGCCAGCGTGAAGAGAGTTTGGAACCGAAAGACTTTGATGTGATGTGGTTTAAGCTATCTGATACCAAAGTGACTAAGTTCCTCTGCTGCCTTTACCTATCACCTAATGAACCTTTATATAACAACCTCTTTGAGTTTTTATCACTCAAACTGGACTACATTCAGGAGAACCATGCAACAGCTGAAACCATAATAATGGGGGACTTTAATGTACATAACGCTGCCTGGCTCAAATTCTCTAATAAAACAGATGATGCAGGTCGTCAAGCTGAGGCCGCCATCACTTATGGTCTAGAACAACTGGTCGAGCTACCAACCCGCATCCCTGATGTCAACAACCAGTCTGCCAATACACTAGATCTTTTTCTCACCACCAATCCTGACCCGTATAGAATAGAAGTTTGTGCCCCACTTGGAAACTATGATCAAACCCTCATCTCCACAACATGCTCTTTCCATTTACCATCGAGCAGCACAATACCACCCCGTCTCATGTGGCATTACAATTCGGCCGACTGGGAAGGTCTTCGTGTGTTTTTCTCAGCGTTTCCATGGAAGAGAGTTTGTTTCTCCTCAGTAGATCCAACACGATGTGCTGAGACAATTTCTGAAATCATCATGTTGGGGATGCAAACTTACATACCGAATACTGAAAGAAGAACATCATCCGATAAGACCTGGTTTAACAGAAACTGCTCTAGAGCTAAGGCTTCCAAACAGGCAGCATACCATCGATGGCAAAAAAATCCGGGACCTGAGACCAGAGCAGCATATGTTGAGGCTAGAGGCATATGCAAAGAGACAGAGAGAATGTTCAAAAGATGCTCATAATGCCAAAATAAGATCAAAACTTGTTGAATGTCCCAACGGATCCCGTTCATTTTGGTCTTTCGCCAAAGCTGTGGGAAGAAACTTCACTTCCAGCTCTTTTCCTCTCCTAACCAATGAAGATGGAACACTAGCAACGACTGCCCAGGAAAAAGCCAATATCTTTGCGAACCTATTTGCTGGAAATTCTACTCTGGATTCTTCGGGAAAACAACCCTCGAACATTACACCTATTGACAGTCACATGCCCGAGATTACCTTTCGCCAACGTACTATCAGAAAGATTTTTCTGGATCTCAACACCAACAAAGCCTGTGGATCTGACGGAATCCCGCCGATTGTTCTCAAGAAATGTGCCCCCGAACTAACACCTGTTCTTTGCAAGTTGTTCAACCACTCTTACAATTTGGGAGTATTTCCGTCCAATTGGAAAATTGCAAGAGTACAGCCAGTCCCTAAAAAAGGCAAAGAGACCCTACCTAGCAACTACAGACCTATCGCACTGCTATCTATTATTTCAAAGGTCATGGAAAAAGCCATCAACATCGAGCTCATGAAATATCTGGAAGACTCAGGAATTATCAATGATAGGCAATATGGCTTCCGCCATCAGAGATCAACTGGTGACCTGCTCGCATACGTCTCACATATATGGCAGCTATCTATTGAAAAGTATGGAGAAACTTTAGCTGTGGCATTAGATATCTCCAAGGCGTTCGATCGAATTTGGCACCAGGGACTCCTCGCCAAGCTTCCATCTTATGGCTTGCCCCCTCAGCTGTGTCCTCTGCTTGCTAGTTTTCTCTCAAACAGGTCTCTCCATGTAGTGGTCGATGGAGTTTCATCTGACACTCTACTCATAAATGCTGGTGTTCCGCAAGGATCCATTCTAGCACCAACACTATTTTTACTTCACATCAACGACCTGTTGAAAGCAACTTTATTTCCCGTACACAGCTTTGCCGATGATAGTACCCTCCATACCGCTTTCTCTTTCTGGGCCCCTATATCTGCCCGTGAAACCAGAAATGAACGAGGAAGAAATGTTAACAATATAAATATGGACTTAGCAACAATTCTCGAATGGGGATCCAATAACTTGGTAGAATTCAATGCAAACAAAACACAAGCATGTCTTTTCTCTAGAAAAGCCGATCTCACTGTGCCTAACATAACTTTGTCAGGAGTAACCATACCACTGAAATCATCCATATCGATGCTTGGTATTACTATCAGCAATAACCTTTCCTGAGAAAATCACGTGAGGTCCATTTCCAAAAGTGCATCCCAAAAACTTGGTTTTTTGTTTCGTGCCAAGAGCTATTTCACCTCCAGTCAGCTGCTTATGATCTATAAGGCACAGATCTGACCTGTACTGGATAACTGTTCCCATATTTGGAGTGCGGCACCTAAACATATCCTGAAGCTATTGGATTCTGTCCAAAAAAGGGCAATTCGTCTCGTCGGTGATGCCTCGCTTACAAACTCGCTCACTTGTCTGGAACACCGTAGAGAAGTTGGCGATTTGTCTCTATTTTATAGATATTTTCATGGGCGATGCTCTTCTGAAATATCAACAATCGTTCCTCCTTTGGCAGTCTCTTCGAGATTAACCCGTCAAGTTCAGTCTTCACACCCCTTCGTGGTCACTTTGGAGACCTGCAGAACATCACTTTCCAAAGACTCATTCATCCAAGGAATTGCGAGGCTTTGGAACTCATTGCCTAGGGAGGTGTTCCCCGAGGCATACAACCTCCAGAAATTTAAGAACATCAACTCCTACCTTCTTTCCCTTGGTTCCCACGATGTTCTCTGAACATTACAGGATATCCCTTTTCGTGGGAACCAGAACATATAAAAAAAAAAACTGGTTTTTCAAAAACTCTAGATACCTCTGTCCGTTTAGGTTGTAGTCAAACAAAAATGGTCCTATAAGTTGATTTCCTGAAATGATTAATAATTTATAATACATGCCCAATCAAGAAAGGTGAGTTACCAATGACCTCACACCAAACGTTACTTCCAAATCTGGTCTGTAGACGTCTCTGTGCAGCTTCGTGAGGGTTTTCCACAGCCCAATGATGAATTTTGCGCTTATTAAAAACTCCACAATTCTCATCGGACGACGAGACATTATTTACAAAATCGGGATTTTCATTACACTTCCTAGTATACCTACCACTCACAGAAGCGCATTCGTCTTGCAAAATTAGCCATACTTGTGTGTTCTTTGTGTGAATGAATCCAAGCGAAAAGGATGTGAAACCACAACACATGGCTCTTATACAGCGTACTGGTCAGGAGTTCCGAAAACCAGCAGAGGTTCTCAGATCGTTGGTGTGATACTGTCTGCTAGAATAAATGAATATGTGACTGAATTTGAATGTGTGAGTCCAAGACTCATCTGGGTGAGGCTGAAGGTTGGTCTTACTCGTATATTTTTGCGAGGGGTTTATGCCCCACAAGATAAGCAGTGGAACCAATCTTTCTTTTTCCTCAAGTGCCTATTCGTTCCGAATATTGGCGATCATCCTGGCTATGATGACTTTATTTACGGCTGCTCCAAATAATTCAGTGGTTGTTTCGGAAAACTATGTTCTTAAGTTTTTCAAAGAAGAATTTTTTAAAGAATTTGGAATCTTCCAAATTCTTTAAAGGTAAAGAAAGGTAAAGGTAAAGAAGTGTTTATTATGTTGATGAACGGCTCAGCTAGCTCTTCAAAAAATACTTTATATAAATGCTTTCCAATATCACCCGGTCTATTTTTACTGGATAGTTTAACAATTATATCTTTAAGTTGCGATTTATTGATCAGCCTGAAATTATTAAAACTGTTTATACTTTAATAAGTGGTATTTCATTTTTATTAATGGGTATGGAATCTAAATTATCTTGTACACTTCTAATGAAAAAACTGTTAAACCTGTTTACAATATCATTTAAGTCTTCAATTTCTTCACCATCAAAATCAATAACTTTAATATTATCTCCGAGTTTTTGTCCTGATATTTCTTTTAATCATTTCCACATTTCTTTTCCGTTCCCCCGACAGAGATCTATTTTTTTTTCATAATACTTACTTTTTTCACGTCTAATGGTAGGTACTTACTACTCTATTTCTGTATTTTGTGCTAAACTCTTCAATTTATTTGAATATGTCGAATTACTAAACCAGTTTATATTAAAATCCCCAACTAATAGAAAAGTGTGTTCAATAGTGCTTAAATAATTTTTTTCTACAAACGTCAAAAAATGACAAGGTTCGCGCATTGACAACAATATGCGAAGTGACCCTTTTTTTCATTTTCCTTCGTTACCATGACACCGTGCGCGAAGTAGTGTGCGAAATACTTGTTAGAGGCTGTGGTATTTCTATATTAAGATTTACAGAAGAACGTTTTTATATTTTATATTCAATATTTTTCTGACAATAAAATTAACATATGTCAAACAAACTGAAGTTATAGAAACTAATCATACAGAATGATGAATGTATTGATATAATATTTAGTCGTTTCCAACACCCCTTCTCAAACTAAATATTTTCAATCTTCAGGCCAATTGCATCTGCATACATTTCAATTTTCTTTTCACCTCCATTTGCTCCTAAGATCAGTTTCAAATTCTTTGTAGTTTTCAAATAACGCATAATCCGTTTCAATTCATTCCAATCTCTCTGTGTAGGGTTGACAATATTTCTACTCAATATTGAGATGCTATGTCTGGTCTAGTATTCACTGCTAGGTACAGTAAAGATCCTATTCCTTTCCTGCATTCATTATTATTTTTCAAAAATGTATTATTTTTTTCAATTTTGAAGTATCCTGTTTCAAGCGGAATATTTGATTTCTTTGCTTCTTCCATATTGAAAACTTTTAAGATTTTTTCGATGTAGTTTCTTTGATGTAAATGAAAAATGCCATTTTTCTTTCTTTCAACTTCAATACCTAGATAATACTTCAAATTTCCTAGCATTTTTATCTTGAAATTTCTTGCCAATAGTTTTTCTACATCTTGTATATCTTTGTCGAAATCAGCGGCCAAAATAACATCATCCACATAAATGAGTAGATAAATGAATCTATCAGATATTTTTTTTGAAAATAAACATGTATCTACGAGGGCGGTTTGATAAGTCAGTGACTTTTTGAATAAAACAAATTTTTTTCCGCAAATAAACATTTTATTTTTCTACATAATCACCTTTTAGCTCGATACATTTACTCCAGGGATTTTCTAATTTTTTTATTCCCTCCAAATAATAGGTTTTTTCAAAGCTCTCAAAATACGCGTTTGTTTCGGTAATGACTTCTTCTTTGGCTCAAATCTCTTACTGCCCAGCCATTTCTTTAGGTTTGGAAACAGAAAATAGTCGCAGGGGGCTTAATCTGGAGAATATGCTGGAAGGGGTAGCAGTTCGTATCCCAATTCGTGGATTTTGGCCATCGTGCACACATGCATTGTCTTGATGGAACAGCACTTTCTTCTTCGCCAAATGCGGCCGTTTTTGCTTCAAATTAACGTCGAATCTGTTCAAAAGCTTTGAATAATATTCGCCGGTGATCGTTTTACCTTTCTTGAGGTAATCGATGTGAATGACACCGCGTACATCCCAAAAAACTGTGGCCATGACCTTGTTGGCTGACAGACCCTGGTTCGCCTTCTTTGGTCCACGTTCACCCCGAGCAACCCACTGTTTCGATTGTTCCTTGGTCTCTGGCGTGTTGTGATGGATCCATGTTTCATCCACAGTAACAAAACGGCGCAAAAATTCGTCCGGATTACGGCTGAACATCGCTAAACACTCTTTTGAAGTGGTCACACGATTATGGTCGAGTGTGAGCAATCGCGGCACCCATCTCGCGGAGAGTTTTTTTATGTCCAAATATTCGTGTAAAATATGATGTACCCGTTCAGTTGAGATACACCTACAGCATGAGCCAACTCACGCACTTTCATTCTCCGATCATCCAATATCATTTCATGGATTTTATCGACGATTTCCGGCGTGATCACTTCTTTTGGGTGACCTGGACGTTCGGCGTCACTAGTGCTGGTACGACCACAACGGAACTCTGTAAACCACTTCTTATCCATTGAAATTGATGGTGCCGAGTCCCCGTAGTATTTATCAAGTCTTTCCTTAGTTTCAGTGATGGATTTTTTACGTAAAAAGTAATGCTTAATCAGCACACGAAATTCACTTTTTTCCATTTTCGTAAAAATTCACGAGGTTGTCTGCTTTGAACGGCTATCAAACACCAACTGCACGACGTAGCTTGCTCAAAATTATAAAGTTGCCCACTGATAGATTATAGTTGACGGCAGCACTGTTGCATTTGGAGTAACTGCGCGGGAAATTCAAAGTCACTGACTTATCAAACTGCCCTCGTACAACGCCCCTTCTGAAACCATCATTGGTCAGGACTTCAGATATTTTTTCATTCCACACTCTAGCTGACTGTTTCAACCCATAAATGCTTTTCTTCAATTTACATACCAGCTGAGAGTTTTCTTTATTCTCGAATCCTTTTGGTTGATACATGTATACGGTTTCTTGTAATTCTCCATTCAAGTATGCTGTTTTAACATCTAGGTGTTTGACTATTTTGTTCTCAGATCCACTCATTGTGAGGAGTGTTCTGATTGTTGCTTGTTTCATGACTGGAGCAAATACTTGGTCATAATCTTCTCCATATTTCTGTGAAAATCCTCTTGCTACAAGTCTTGCCCTGTATGATATTCCCATTACTCGGGTCAGATTTTATTTTGTATATCCATTTACAATCAACTATTCGTTTGTCTTCTGGATATTTCACCAATTCCCATGCGTGACATTCTCGCATAGATTCCATTTCATCTTCCATGGCTTATATCAATTTTCTTTTATTTCTCATTTTCATAGCTTCTTCAAATGTCTTAGGTTTATCGTCTTCTTTTAGTTTTATATAGTTATTTATCTCCAATTCTTTATTTTCAGTAGTTTCCTGTTTTTCCAAATATTCAGCAGATTCAACTGTTTCAACAGTTTCATTATAGTTTATATGATTCTCTGTTTCTTTCTTCTTTGATGTTTCTTCTGCATTTCTTTGCTTCTCTCTTGATTTATGTTTGAAATTTTTATCGTCACTTCTTCATCGTCTTTTTTATTCAATTTTACATTCTCGATAAATCTTACATTTCTACTTATTTTACATGTTTTCGTATCCAACAATCTATATACTTTTGATTCTTCGCTGTATCCTACGAATTTCATTTTTCTAGATTTATCATCGAATTTTCTTCTTTTTTCATTTGGGATAAGAACATAAACATCATATCCAAATATTCTTGTGTGTCCTAAATTTGGTTTCTTATCGTTCCATAGTTCAAATGGTGTTTTCTGAGAAGCTTTTGTTGGTAGTCGATTTTGAATATAGTTGGCAGTCATAACAGCTTCTCCCCAAAATTTATTGTCTAGTGATGATTCCAGAAGCATACATTTTGCCATTTCAGTCAAATACCGGTTTTTTCTTTCTGCTACACCATTTTGCTCAGGCGAATATGGTGCTGTTATTTCGTGATGTATCCCTGTTTTCTTGAAATATTCTTTCATCGAATTTGACATGTATTCTCTTCCGCCATCGCTTCTAAGTATTTTTATGTTTTTGTTGAATTTTGTTTTTAACATTTCGTTAAATTCTTAAAATTTTTCAAAAACTTCATTTTTATGTTTCAGTAAATAAACATGTGAATATCTGCTATAATCATCTATGAACGTTAATATGTATCTATTACCACTTGGAGTACTGGTTTTCATCGGTCCACATAAGTCTAAATGAATCAAGTCCAGAATACTATTTTTCTTATTTTCTGATATTTTCGGAAAACTTCGTCTTGTCATTTTTCCTCGAATACATACTTCACATGGTTTCTTTTTTTCGGTTCCTATTATTTTAATATCATTTATGAGATTATTCTTTTCCAACATATTGATACTTTGTATATCTCGGCTGCGCCTCGTTAAAAAAATCAGTTCTTGATCACCAAAGTAGCATTTCGCGCACTAGATACAAAAATAACTATTTAACCAATCTTCTACAAAATCTAAGAATACCACTTGCGACTGATTTGGAGATTGATATAATCCAGCTATAGTGAAGAACTCATTTAAAATTTTCAATCTTATAACTAATAACCATACATGCATTTCAATTTCGTGTTGAAAGCAAACCCTATATTGTACATCATGACGAATATAAAATAACACACCTCCAGTATAATAATAATAATACTTTTTATTTGAAAAAAACTACCTCATACAAAACTCGTTCAAGGTAATTGAAACAAACAGGCGTCACAAACAGGTTACAGAAATACATTGGGCATGAACAATAAAGTTACAAAATACATTTAACTATTATAGCAGATAAATCACACTGAATTTAGATATTCATTTACGTTGTATGGTTCTAGTGATATTAGTAGATCACAAATTTCTCTTTTAAATGCTTTTAACGATGAGATGGCTTTAATACTGGCTGGTAGTTTGTTGAATAGCTTTATGCAATTGTATTGTACATTCTTTTCTGTGACTGTCAATCTATGAACTGGGTAGTTATAGTTAACATTCCTGGTATTGTAGTTATTTTGTGGAGTGTGATCTGAGAATAAATGTTTGTTTTTGAACAAATACATGAGACATTCTTGAATATATACTCCCACAGCAGTTAATATATTAGCTGAACTGAATTTACCTCTGCATGACTCTTTATACTTAGATTTATTAATTATTCTTAGCACTCTTTTTTGTATTATGAATACGGAGTTCTAAGTTTGACCATTTATGAAGTATGACAGTGGATTGTTTTTACCAATTCGAAGCACTATGCACTTAGCAGCATTGAGAGGGAGCAACCATTGGGAACAACATAGAGATATAGAGTTTAAATCATCCTGCACAGATAACTAGTTCTTTTTTGGATTTGAATAAATTTTTATGTCACCTGCATAGAAAGATTTTTTGCTTGAAACGTAAAAGGGAAGATCGCTGGTGTATGCTATAAATAGCAAAGGTCCCAGAACAGAACCCTGAGGCACCCATCTTTCCACTAATTGTTCTTCTGAGAATGCTTCTCCTACTCTAACTTTAAAACGCCTATCTGATAAGCTATCGATCCACAGATGCAAGTGCCCTCATATCCCAAAGTGATCAAGCTTATATAGAAGCCGTTGTCTAGGAATCTGATCAAAAGCTTTGGAGAAACATAAGTATACAACATCGACGGGTTGTTGTTTATTAAGTGATGATGTCCAGTCATTGACACAATATAACAGATTAGTTAAGGTTGAACAGCCTTGGACAAATCCATGTTGTACTGGAATAACCTTTTCCTGGAGAAGAAATTTGATTATTTCTTCTGAAATGATAGATTCCATGACTTTACTGACTACTGGAGGCAGACTGATTGGACAATAAATATTTTAATTGAGTTTATTGCTTTTTTTGAAAATAAGAGTGATAGATGCTAATTTCCAACAAGGGAGTATGGAGCTCAGAACAAAAGAAACTTGCATAATTAAAGACAAGGTTGAGGGAGTTATTCAAGAGTTATCTGCGAAAAATTGTAAAGGCAATTTTTCGCGAATAAAATAAAACCATTTTAACACAGTATTCTTAAAATTTTGTTCCATAAGGTATATAAACGGAATAGTTTTGTTTGATAAAAATTTAAATTCATTAAATGTAAAGTTAAATTTTTTACCAACTAGTAATGGTTATTATTAATAAATTTATTAAGCTTTACACACCCATAAATGGCAAAATAACGCCTTCTTTAAATTAATTTACACTTACCTTTTCTACAAACTACACAGGAGTATTTCCTTATTTTGAAATTTTTCCTATTAACAGCTTTCTTAGAATGTTTAGGTTTGATATTATTACATGATAGTTGTTGCATCCACTTTAATTCATCTTCACTTTTAATTGATGGCAAATCATACTCTTCATGTAACATTTCAGTTTTAATATTCTCAACATCCTCCACCTCCTTCTTGATATCATATAATTCCTTGTCAGTCTCTACAAAGTCTGTTGGTTCAACTTTTTTACATTGTTGGAATTTTAATTTTTCATTTTTAATATCACCCACTTCCTTCTTGACATCATTTGATTTTTTTTATAGCTTTTACAAAAATATGATTATTATTTCTCATTGCTAGATAAAATTTTACTTAAATAATTTTATAACTCAATATGAACTAATAATCAAATTTGTAAGCACTTTAAGGTTTAAAACAGAAGGGAAACTTATGACATGAAATTGATTAGAAAAAAAATATCTCCTACTTATTACATAAAATAAAAAGTATAAATATCCTTTAAACTTTACAAGTCCACAAAAGACAAAATTACACACTCTTAAACTAACCTTTTTTGGAAACTAAAGGGGAGTATTTTCCTATTTTGCTATTTTTCTTTTTACCAATATCTTTAATGGAATTTACATCACTACACAATGGTTGTTGTGTCAAATTCAATTCGTCTTCACTTATAATTGATTGCAAATCAATCTCTTCATCAAATATTTCAATTTTAATATTTTTAACATCCTCCACTTCTTTCTTGAAATCATTTAATCCCTCCATAGTGTATTATTAAAGAGCTTAGTGAGTTTTAATAAGAAAAATCTAGCTTTTATCACTGTATACACCTCCAAATATTAATTTTCCTTTTCCCGTTGTTTACCCCGGTTACAGCCTCTTTGCTACATCTTCCATTTTAGGCTGGTGTATTGTGTGCTTTTATTAACAAAGAACTAAAGTAACTATCAACTGTCAATTGTACTATCAACAGTCATTCTTTGACGGACGGACATTATAGACGTGTTCAGTAATTACCATAGAAATCATATTATATAAATATAGACAAAGAATGCCAATCCAATGAAGCGAAAGTGTTGTAAAAAGTTGTAGACAATTCTCACTGCGCATAATTGCATATACAACAGGGTTGGTTTCAGTGATATTTAGAAATTAGTACACATACTTATAAAAAGCCTAAGCAACGATTACATCTGTGTTTTTTAGACAAACCTCATAAGTATTTTTACCCAATTGATATAATTCGCTAAAAAAAATATAGAATTTTATTGTAACCTAACAATAGTTGTTGGTTAATATCTCCAAGTAGTTAAATGTATTGGTAGAGACTTGGGAGGAAATATTGGAAATTTCCCTTTTTTAATATATTATTCAATCATCATATGTAACAGATATTTAATAAATTGATGAGAAGGAAGGAAAAGTATGTAGTGTGTTAAAAAACTGTCCCGTGATGGAGTACTGAAAATAATTTTATTGTTGTTTCCAGTTGTTGTCCTTATTGCTCGCAAATCCTTAAGGAGATCCAGCAGCCAATGTGTAGACTATTTAGCCGTGAAATTATTACGTTGCCCGGGGTGCACCACGAGGAGGCTAGTCTACATTGCACCCCAGAGTATATATTGTTCAATGACAATAACAGAAGAATTCTTCATTTTTTGTGAAAAATCCAAATGAGAAATTGGCAATGAAACATTCCTACATATTAATTAGTACAAAAGTAGGTAACACGGTTGATTTTGATTTGATGTGGTTATTTCATAGACCCCATACATACATAAATATAGTCACGCCTTTTTCCCATAGGGGTAGGCAGAGACCACTTCCTTCCACTTGCTACGGTTCTTACACACATCTTTTGCTTTCTCTACTTTCATCAATGTTCTCATAGATGCTCGTCGGTTGTTGGTACTCTTGACCTGGCCTTTCTTCAAAACCATGTTGATCTGATCAAGATATGTTCGCCGAGGTCGACCTCAACCGACTTGTCCATTCACATTCGCCTTATAAATTTGTTTCATCAATATTACTTCATCCATCCTTTCTACGTGTCCAAACCAGCAAAGCATTCCTTCATCTATCTTTGTACCCACATCTTTTTTTACACCACATTGTTCTTTTATCTCACTATTCTTTACTATATCAAACCGAGTCACTCCGACTATACTTCTCAGACTACTCATCTCCGCAGCATTAATCCTATTTTAATGTACAGCCAGACGTGCCCCATTCATCTGTTTTCCTGCCAACACCCTTCGCTCAATGTCACTGTCATACTTTCCATCTATCGAAAACTTTGAACACAAGTACACAAATTCATTTACTTGTTCCACCCTTTCTCCCTCAATGGAAACTTCACAGTTTGTCATGCTTTCTTCTCTTTTAAAAACCATTACTTTCGTTTTATTACATTTATTTTTATTTCTTTGATTTTCAGGGCATCAAGCATAACATTAACCATCGCCTGCAACTCCTCTTTAGATGACGCTAATATGACTTAATCATCGGCGTAAAGAAGGCATTTTACAATCAAATAATTCATTTTCAATCCATACGCACTCTCTTTCAAATCTTTTAAACAATCGTCTATGTATAAGTTAAACAGCCATGGCAAATCCACACATCTCTGTCTCACACATTTTTCGATGTTAAACCAGTCCGTGCAAGCTCCGTTTATTCTGACAAAAGCAGAGGAATCCATGAAGTGATTTCAGTGCTCGTATTAAATTACCGCATACATAGACATTGTTGACCACTCTGTTATAGGCCTTTTCCAAGTCTATAAAAGCGCATTAGACCTTCTGACTTCTAGCCAAGAATTTTTAACTATACCTCGTTATAAAATGATCTGATCCATACATCTCCTTCCTCTTTTAAATCCTGCTTGCATGTCCCACATCATCTTCTCAGTTTCATTCGTTACTCTTTTAATCAATATCTTTGCATACAGTTTGCCGACTATGCTGAGTAAACTAATACCTCGGTAGTTCTTACAGTCCTGCTGCGAACCTTTTTCCTTGTAAAGCGGCACGATAACGGCCTTGCACCAGTCATCTGGTACGCTACCACTCCTCCAACAAAGGTTAAATAGGCGGTACAGTAGACTAGCTTCCACGTTTTGTCCAGCCTTCAGCATATCAACTGTTATCCTGTCATACCCAGCAGCTTTACCCAATTTCATACTGTTCAACGCTTCCACAATTTTTGTCGTAGTAATTTCAATTTCATTGCAACTTTCACTCATGTCTCCGAATGGGGCCTGTACTTGTATATCCTATTTCTCAAATAAACTTTCGAAGTATTCCTTCTATCTCTTTAATACGCATTCCTCTCCTTTTACCATACTACCATCTTAGTTTCTGATTTTTTCCAGTTGCGAGGTAGTATTTTTACCTCTGGCTGTTCTTATGGACTTCCAGAAGAGTTTAATATTGTTTTAAAATCGTCATATAACCTTCTATCAAATTCATCATTATCACTCTCCTTCATTTTTGACACAACCTCATTTGCCACACCTTTTAACCTTTTATACTCATTCTTTGCCTTGTTTACATCTTCAATCGTTGCCTTTTGCGTTCTTTGATTGGCTTTTGTAGCTAGCCAATCCAGCCAGGCTTTTACTTACACTACGCCCCACTCACATGATACCTAACCTAACCTACACATACATACCCATACATACTTCAATAGCAATATCTATGATTCCTTCCTTGAATGGCTTCCACAATCTTCAACCTCATATGCTTCACCTAAACTGTCAAATTTCTCGGTCAATTTACTAACGAACTCCTCTTTTATACCTTCTTGCATAGTCTCAACATTTATACGCTCTAGTACACTACTTGATTCCTGCACACGATGCCGCCACCGCTTAAAGAGACCTTTTATTCGGCTCATTACTAAGAAGTGTTCTGTCTCAATTCCCTCACCGCGGTATGCCCGAGTGTCCATTACTTTCTTTTTCAATCTTTCATCCACAATTACAAAATCAATTATACTTCTCTGGTGTCCTTCTTGTCTTGTGTACAAGTGGATCCTTTTATGGTTAAACATTGTGTTTGTTACCACAAGAATCCACTCCAAACATACTTCAAGCAGACTTTCTCCGTTTTTATTTACTCTGCCGTCACCGTACATTCCCAGAACACTGTCATATCCATCACGCTTTACTCCTACCCAACTATTAAAATCACCCAACATTACAATTTTTTTATTCTGGTTACACTTATTTAGAATATCTGTCACACTATCCCAAAACTCCCGCCTCTCTTTTTGGGCTTTTAAAGATTTGTTCCACTGAGCATCTTGTGGGGCATAAACCCCTAGCAAAAAGATACGAGTAAGACCAACCTTCAGCCTCACCCACAGGAGTCTTGGGCTTACACATTAAAAGTCAGTCACACATTCATTCATTCTAGCAGAGAGTATCATACCAACGCCCTGAGAACCTCTGCTGGTTTCCGGAACTCCTGACCAGTAGGCTGTATAAGGTCCATGTGTTGTAGTTTCACATCCTTTACGCTTGGTTTCATTTACACAAAAAACATCAATCCGGCTTTCTTCTATCATCATGTAAATTTCATCATATTTATTATTCAATCCTCCCTTCACATTCAAAGTAGCAAAGTGACTATCCGCAGTCCACGTTTTGCCCCCACAGGAAGCATGACATGAGAGCTTCCCATGAGATAAATACAATTTATACTAAAATAAATACATAACAAATTAAAATTAAAGTTAAATAAATATCAAAGAAAATCTTAATCTGACAGAACAAATAAAAATCTCTTTATACATAAACACAGAACAAACAGAAGCGAGATTATAATAAATTCATAACGATTGGGAATGGCTTCTAAAGAAAAAGTTGTTTGTGCCTATCGCGCTCGTCCTTACTGAAGTGGTCACACAAATAAAGCAAACTTTAATTTTGTATTATTCTTTCAAGTCTACACAGTCACCAGCCATTTTGAGCTCCAAAAGTCCCAGAAAGAAAAAGTTAAGAGCTAACATCAAGGCTTTGAAGAAGGAAAAAGAAAGGTCACCTCTGAAACATCAGAAGTCAAGTCTTTAGGAGTTTAATACTTTATGTGATAAGTTTTTGAGAAAACCTCTAGCAGATATTGTTAAAGCTCAGGCAGTATTGGGAGATATAAAACCCGTAGGCAGAAGATATTTAGTAGACTATAAGCAATTTGCTTTGACACTCTATTTTTTGAGACTTCGAGCTTACAAATTCATGAGTAAGCTGTTATGTCTTCCTACACAAATGAGCTTACAGAGAATGACAGCAAAACTTGTTTGCAAACCTGGTTTGGAAAATGATGCAATATTTACAGCCATGGAAATAAAAGTTAAAATAATGTTGCCCCAAGACACGCATTGTACCTACGTTATGTATTGATGAAATGTTTTTGAAATCCAACTTCTTTTTACCATACTGGATGTGATGAAATTGTTGGACTAACTGAAGGTGAAGAAAAAGATGTTTTAATTGCTTAAAATGCTCTGGTAATCATGGCAAGAGGTTTGTACCCCAACTGGAAACAACCGATTGCTGCCGATGTTTACACTGGTTCACAATTTGGAGCAAAAAAGTTATATCCACTTATCGAAAAGTGTGTTTCTAAATTAACAAGCACATGTTTACATGTAAAAGCCCTCATAAGTGATATGGGGTCTAACTTTATCGAACTTGCAAATTCTCTTGGAGTAACATCAGATAATCCTGAATTTGAAATATGCGGTAAAAAAATATTTTATATATTTGAATTATATATATATTTGATCAAAGCCAATAGAAATACATTTTTTTTTATGAAAAAGAGACGTCCTGGTCATGCAAGCATATTATTAACGTGACAAGCATCAGTTTTAGAGAAGTGCATCAAAATGAACTAATTCTATCCATTTATCCATCCAATTTTCAGAAGATGAAAGTAAGGCTGCTGTTCAAATTCTCAATAATAATAGTACAGTTGTTTGTGGTATGAATACTTATTTGAGTTTAGGTGCACATCCTGCACAAGCTATCACAACTATTGATCCCATGGGGATACGGGGAATATAGAATAGATCCTAGGTATGGTCTGCCTGTCGTAAAAGGCGACTAAAAGAATCCCAATCCAAAGTGCTATGCGACCCGTGCTAATGGATGCATGGCGGTTGGGGTGCACCGTCGCTAACGAAACCTACAGGAAACCAGGCGAAATCTTGTAGTAGACAGCTTTAGTCCTGTGCAGGGGGCATCACAAGGCCGGACCACCCTTTTCCCCATACTCGTGGAAATAAAATGGACCCTTTTTTCGAAATAAGTCTCGGGAAAGGGTCGGTTAGCTCCGATTCGGAACCGGGTAATAACACAGCTGTGGGAGTAATGGCCACAGCACAATAACGGCACTCAGTTTCAGGACCTGTCGAGAAATTGACAGTTAACAGAGACACTGAGGAGGTTACTGAGGGGATGGGAAACATCGACCTCAATAAGAAAAATAAACCAATATGGCAGCTGGGACATGGACGGCTGTTAAACCTGGAAAGAGAAAACGCTTTGACCAGGGAACAAGTCCCGGGGGAGTGGGACAATCTGGAGAGGGTAGGAACAAAAAGAGACCTCGCCCGGAGATCCAGTCTACTTCCAAGGCTAGTAAGCCTTTCGCCAAAGAAAGCTAAACAGTTTTTCGAGTTGGACAAGAAAGACTTGAAACTGGTGACATGGCTCCTTACTGGACACTGCCCTCTGAGGTATCACCTTAAAAAGATGGACAAAACTTAGAGTGATAGTTGCCGCTACTGCGAGAACTTCGCTGAAACTGCAGAAAATTTGCTTTGCGAACGCCCAGCGCTTTTCTGCAAGAGGCTTGAGTTTCTGGAAGGCGCCTTCCTAAAGCCCTTCGCTGTCAAAAACTTAGCCCACAGGAAACTGATAAACTTTGCTCGAAGTCTCGGAATCCCGGGCCTCGAAGAGATTAAGGGTTATGCACAAAAGATCTGATCAACAATCTACAATCTACAAGCAAATATGGAGACCTAGTAGCTGCACTGGAGTTAGGGTATGGCGATCAACACAGAGAACAGCTATACCGGGCGCAGATGAAGAGTTCGAGGCAGATGTGAGGAGGCCGATCCAGTTAGTGTACCCACAGCACCGGAAGACTTCAGGGAGCAACTGGCCGTCCAGCTATTTACAGATGGACTTAGGGATCCAGAGGACTCTTCGACATACGAACTTCAATAGAAGTGGTGAAGCTTTGGTGCGACCATTGTAAGTAGAGGCGGCCTTTAATACTTCGAGGCCGAAAATTCTAGCAATGTCAATCGAAGGACCATCAAAGCGACGCAACCAATGGACCCTTCTCAAACATTTTGGAGGAAATCAAGTCCATGATAAATGGTATAGGAAACCAACGGAAAAGAACCTGTTACCGGTGTGGAAAATCTGGACACTTCATTAAGGATTGCAGCACCTACGAGGACCAGGTCATCTAGCAAATTTTCGGAACGGCACCAGGCAAACTAGGATTAGTCAGCATATCAGGGCGCATGCTGGCTAGCAATAACGAAGCTCCCAGGGTCATTTATGTCAACAGGATAAGAAGAACAATGGACAGTCTCACCATCAGAGGAAAATTAAACCGAGAAGATATTGTATGCACCATAGACACCGGAGCATCAGTTTCCCTGTAACGCAGCGACATTCTTTGGCCAGAATGTGTGAAACCTCCCTCCTCCAACCTTGGTCTTCAAACAGTTACTAGAGATACGGCACCAATAAGAGGAAAGGCTGAAGTCACACTTTCTCTTGGACGGCTTAACATCGTAGATACAGTATATGTCGCAGATATAGAAGATGAATTCATTCTCGGAATGGACTTGATCAGCGAGTATGGGTTTTTATTTGACGGTGAACAAAGAACCATGAGATTTAAAGAAGAATTCATCTTGACGACCCCAGCTGAAAGAATGGAACCTGTAAAGCTGCGAATGGCGAAGCCTGTAAAAATTCCAGGACTTTCCTTGAAGATAGTCTGTGCCACATTGGAGTAGTTCAGCCATGCAGAGAATCCCCAACCGTTTACTGACTGCACGAGCCTTAGTTAGGACAAAAAGTGTGACGAGAGTAATTATCAGGATCGAAGAGAAGACTCCGACAGCGTATTGGAAAGTCTAGAATCATTCTTAGGACAAATATCGTTGGATGAATATAACGCTGCCAGGGAATTCATCAGATCTAAAAGTGACATATTTGATTCAACAACAGCAGGACGAACCAACTTGGTCCAATACAGGATTGATACTGGCCAAACTCATCCGATTCGACAACCACCAAGACGACTACCATTTGCGAAATAGCGAGAGGTGGAAAAGCTGGTTAACAAGAACGATGCAAGATGGAGTGATTGAAGAATCAGCAAGCCCTTGGTCTGCGCTGGTTATGTTGGTTTCTAAAATGGATGGATCTGCAAGGTTTTGTGTGGACAAAAAATACAAAATACAAAAAATTAAATGATGTCAAGAAGGACAGCTACCCATTACCCAGGATTAACGACAACATTGGCAGGTTCGCGTTGGTTCTCAACACTGGATTTAAAGAGCGGGTATTGGCAAGTGGGTATACATAAAGATGACAAAAAAAAGACTGCTTTTTCAACTGGAAATGGACTCTACCAGTTCAATGTGATGCCATTTGGATTATGTATGATTAACACTACGTGGGCTTACGTGTAAAGCTTGCCTGGTATATCTTGACGACGTTTTCGTCATGAGCAAAACTATTGAGGAATATTTGGAAAATTTGCGAGAAATATTCCGGAGGTTTAGGAATGCCAACCTTAAGCTGAACCTTAAAAAATGTTCCTTGTTTCAGAAAGAAGTGGATTTTCTGGGCCACACAGTATCACCAGCAGGCATCCAAACAGATGAGTAAAAGCTCAAGGTGATTCGAGACTGGCCAAGACCACAAAATAAACATAAAGTGAGGAGTTTCTTAGACCTGTGTACCTACTATCGGCGTTTTGTGGAAGGATTTGCTGATATTGCTGCATCCCTGCACAAGTTGACAGCAGACCGAGTCAACTTCATCTAGTCTAACGATTGTGAAAAAGCATTCAAGAAACTGAAAGCTGCTTTATATTCCAGTCCAATCTTGGGCTTTCAACAACAAAGAGGCCTATTCATACTAGACACAGATGCAAGTAACAAAGGAATTGGAGCCGTATTATCACAAGTGCAGGAAGGTCAAGAGAAGGTGATAATGTACTACAGCAAAATAATGAGCAAACCTGAGAGGAACTACTGCGTCACCAGGAAAGAACTGCTAGCAATCAACAAAACAGTTGACCACTTCCACAAATATCTTTACGGAAGGGAGTTTTTCATAAGAACGGACCGTGCAGCCATGAAGTGGCTACTGAAAATGAAGAACCCTGAAGGTCAGGTAGCACGATGGATTGAAAACTTGAACCAGTACCTCTTTAAGATTAAACGCCACGGCGATTACATAACAACGCAGATACCTTGTCCAGAAGACCTTGTGCAGATAACTGCAAGCACTGTGTGCGGCTCGAACGTCACGAAGGAATTGCCGATATAAGACAAATGATACTGACAACCAAAGACGAATGGACAGCAGCCCATCTGAGACAAGGTCAAGAGAGTGATCCCAACATTGCGGACTTTCTACGTTGGAAGGAAAGTGGAGCAGAGAGACCTACTTGAAAGGACATCTCCGACCGGACACCAACATTTAAAGCCATGTGGGCACAATGGGATTTCCTTATTGTAGGAAATGGATAACTGAAACGAGTTTGGGAGTCGGCCGATAGCAAGAAAACAACTTCCCAACTGGTTGTGCCCAAGACAAGGATTAATGAAGTCGTGGAGGAGACCCATGGAGGAAAATCAGGTGGTCATCTGGGAGTTAATAAAACTTTGGATAATATAAGACAAAGGTTTTATTGGGTCCAACATCGCAACGACGTAGAAAGTTAGTGTAGAAGATGCCCAGTTTGAGAAGCGAGCAAAGGTCCTAAAACAAGATCTAGTGGAAAAATGGAACAGTACAACGTAGGAGCTCCTTTTCAACGACGAATTGCCATCGACGTAGCTTGGCCATTTCCAATGACAAATGACGGCAACAAATGCATACTGGTTGCTATGGTAAAGTGTGGGTTGAAGCGTATGCCCTGCATAACCAAGAAGCATCTACAGTTGCAAGAGTCCTGGTAGACAACATGTTCTCACGATTCGGAGTACCTATGGAGCTACATTCCGATCAAGGAAGGAATTACGAATCAAACTTGTTCAAGAAAGGTAGCGAATTCATGGAAATTAGCAAAACTAGAACTACTCCACTACATCCACAGTCAGACGGCAAGGTTGAAAGGTTTAATCGGACTATGGAAGAACATCTGTCCAAAGTAGTAGACGAGCATCAGAAAAACTGGGATCAACGTCTTCCATTATTCCTAATGGCCTATAGAGCAGCTGTTCATGATTCTACAAAGCTCACTCTAGCCAGCATAGTTTTCAAAAGGGAACTTCGTTGGCCCTGTAATTTGGTGTTCGGGTCACCAAGTGCCGAAGAGTAAGAAGCTCAACATTATGCAGACGAGTTACAAGATAGCTTATTCAAAATCCATGAAACGGCTAGGAAGAGATTGAGGTTGGCAAGTAATAAAATAAAGGCTCGCTATGACCTTAGAGCAATTTCGAAGGAATTCAAGAAAGGAGATCGAGTATGGCTGTATAATCCACAACGAAAGAAAGGTGTGTCTGCCAAGTTGACACCATCTTGAGAAGGACCATATAAGGTGATAAAAAGAATAAATGATGTGGTTAAGACATAAGACACTGGATGATTCTGAAATTAATTTGAATAGTGCCGATAATTCGAGAACATTGATTCGGAGATATTTAAACGAAATCATGGATCGAAGTTAGTAAGTTAAGTTTTAAAAGTTTAAGTTGAGATATTATAGATAGATGGTGAGACTTATGACTGCGTGTAGTGAAAATATCCTACGAATAGAAAGAGAGAAAACCGCGGTACCCTATCTATCTTTTTCCTCGCGCAGTAAGCATAAAAAGATACCGCTTGATTCAATTTTGTTTTGATAATAATTTAAACTCGACTTGAACAATAATGAAATGACTTTGAATAATTAAAATAGTTTAGAAATAACGAAATACATTTAATAAAAAGCCGAAAGTGGGAACTTAAAGCCAAAATAATTAAAATCGTAATCGTATGCTTTTGGCCTTGCGGTTTCAGTTTCAAATCCCTATAAGAAAACATTTTTTTTGCACAAACTTTTTTATTTGAAGAACTATTTATACAAACACAGATTCGTTGAAATAAACATTTTCAATTTGATAGTAAAGTTTTTATCAGTATAAATATGTAACAAGTAAAACATTTTTTGACAAAATAATTTACTCCAAGTTTACAAATGGATTACAGTAATTTAATATTATAAATACTTAAATTATTTATTACTTTTATACAGTGATTTTTACAAACTATACACGTTTTCGTCATTTTAAAATAAGAGCCAAATGTGAGGCAGATTTGGATGAAACCCAATTTGGATTTAGAAACGCTTTAGGAACTAGAGAGGCACCGTTTGCTCTAAACATACTACTATAAAAATGCCGAGACCAGCGCAAAGACGTTTTTGTGTGTTTCGTTGATTATGAAAAGGCCTTCGACAGAGTACAACACACAAAGCATATAGACATCTTAAGGAACATGGAGGTGGACAGCAGGGACGTTAGAATTATCGAAAATTTATACTGGAGACAGAAAGCAGCAGTACGACTAAACGGAAAGTTTACAGAAGAAAGCCAAATTTTACGAGGCGTCAGACAGGGCTGCATACTGTCACTACTGCTTTTTAACATACATTCAGATAAAATCTTTAAACAGGCTACTTAGGAACAAGAAATGGGAGTACAAATCAATGGAGAATATATAAATACGATCCGATATGCTGACGACACTGTCATCCTGAGTGACAAATTAGAAGACCTGCAACATCTACTAAACTGTGTAAACGCAGAAGGACAAGAAATTGGGTTCAACATAAATATCAACAAGACAAAATTTATGGTCTTTAGTTGACAACCACATCCTGATGCTTCACTGCAGATTGATACGAAGAATATAGACAGAGTAACCCAGTTTAAGTACCTTGGATGTTATATCACCGAACATCTAAATCCAGATATAGAAATAAGATGTAGAATAGAGACAGTCCGAACAACATTCCAAAAAAATTAAACCACTATTCTGCAATGATAATCTGAACCTAAAATTACGGCAGAGAATGGTAAAATCCTACATATGGTCAGTGTTGCTGTACGGGGCAGAGGTCTGGACCATTAAGGCCACTACAGTTATTCGGTTAGAAGCGTTTGAGATGTGGTTATACCGGCGAATGCTGAGAATACCCTGGACAGCTATGCAGACCAACGAAATGGTGCTAAACAGGGCCGACGCAACACATTTGCTGCTAAATACAGTTAAGTGCAGGAAAATCTCATATCTTGGACATATCTTCAGAGGAGAGCGATACAGAATCCTACAACTGATCATGATGGGAAAAGTGGAAGGACGTATAGGAGTAGGAAGAAAGCAGGCTTCCTGGCTGAGGAACATCCGTGAATGGACCGGTATACGCAGCGCAGAGGAACTGTTTCGATTGGCGCAGAATCGAGAAAGACTTGCCCAAGTAATTGCCAACGTCAGGGGTACCTAATACAGCACTTGAAGAAGAAGACACAATCAGACTAGTTTCTCAAGACCGCGTATTTGCGATAATGCATGCAGTCGTAACACATAATTTTATTCTGAAAGACAAACAAGAATTTTTGGTATAAAAGAAAATGCAAATATTATTTGTCAAATATTTAATGTATGTATAATTTATTATTACAATTTAACTTATATATAGTTACATAATACTAGTAAAACAAAAAGTACGCATAGGACCTAACAGATCCTCGAGGCACTCCAGAATTGATTTCAATTTGCTTCGAGTGTTGGTTCCAACACTTATGTATAGTAGTGAATGTTGGGTTTGGCAGGAGAAGCATGAAAATAGGATTAATGCTGCGAAGATGAGTAGTCTGAGTATAGCTGGAGTGACTCGGTTGGATAAAGTAAAGAATAGTGAGATAAGAGAACGCTGTGGTGTAAAAAAAGATAGAAAGATAGATAAAGGATTGCTTAGATGGTTTGGACACGTAGAGAGAATGGATAAAGGAAGATTGACGAAGGGTGAATGGACAAGTCGGTAGAGGACGACCTCGGCGAACATATCTCGATCAGATCAACATTGTTTTAAAGAAAGGCCAGGTCAAGAGTACCAACAATCGATGAGCATGCAAAAGAGCACTGATGAAAGTAGAGGAAGCATAAGATGTGTGTAAGATTCGTAGTAAGTGAAAGGCGTGACTATATGTATGTATGCATGTAATTATACTAATTGTCGTCGACCTGTGAGGTTACATGTATTAGAATGTGTCTTATCTAAAGATATTACTTGCTAATTTATTTTTGTATTAAAAATCATAAAGAAAAATTTAAAAAAATATTTTACAAAACAGAACTTTTTGTCTCTTTGTTTACTAAATTAATTAAATAAAAAATATAATGTAAAATGCTTTACCATACAGTAATGAATTTAAAAACAAAAGCATCATTTGCAAACAAATAAAATAACACGTAATATTTACAAACCTGACTGATAATCCGATACCAAACTTTGACAGCAATTTACACAACAATTTTAGTCGATTTTTTTACTACTATATTTTTAAGATTGAAAAAACAGATTTATAAGGCGAGTGTGATTGGGCAAGTCGGTAGAGGTCGACCTCAGCGAACGTATCTCGATCAGATCGACATTGTTTTGAAAAAAGGCCAGGTCAAGAGTACCAATGACCGGCAAGGACGAATGAGAGTGCTGATGAAAGTAGAAGCATAACAACCGTATCAACTAAAAGAAAGTGGTTTTTGCCCACTTCTACGGGAAAAAAGCATGAACATATGTATGTATGTATATTTTTAATACTTAAATATCCCACCAGATTTTCAATAAAATATAGTAAAAATAATAATTTATTCACACTCAAACGGTTTTGTCGCTGGTTTGACTGCACATGTGTGCTACTAAAGTACTTTAAAGTGAAAACTTTTTTGGTCAAATTTCACACTTAAACGGTTTTTCGCCGGTGTGAATGCGCATGTGATTTATTAAAATATCTCTTCGTGAAAAGTTTTTCGAACAGATGTCACACTTGAACGGTTTTTCGCCAGTGCAACTAAGCATGTGATTTTTTAAACTTAGTTGATGTGAAAACTGTTTTAAGCAAATTGGACACTTAAACGGTTTTTCGCCGGTGTGAATGCGCATGTGAGTCATTAAAGTAGATCTATGCGAAAAGTTTTTCGAACAAATTTCACACTTGAATGGTTTTTCGCCGGTGTGAATTCGCATGTGTTCTGTTAAAGTTTTTTTAATTGAAAATATTTTCGAACAAATTTCACACTTGAATGGTTTTTCGCCGGTGTGAATCCGCATGTGGGCTACTAAAGTATTTTTAAGTGAAAACATTTTTAAGCAAATTTCACACTTGAATGGTTTTCCGCCGATGTGAATGCGTATGTGGGCCATTAAAGTTTTTTTAAGTGAAAACATTTTTGAGCAAATTTCACACTTAAACGGTTTTTCGGCGGTGTGAATGCGCATGTGATTTTTTAAACTAAATTGTTGTAAAAACTGTTTTAAGCAAATTTCACACTTAAACGGTTTTTCGCCAGTGTGACTAAGTATGTGATTTTTTAAACTTAGTTGATGTGAAAACTGTTTTAAGCAAATGTCACACTTAAAAGGTTTCTCGCCGGTGTGAATGCGCATGTGAATCATTAAAGTAGATTTTTGCGAAAAGTTTTTCGAACAAATTTCACACTTGAATGGTTTTTCGCCGGTGTGAATTCGCATGTGATTTAATAAAATATCTCTTCTTGAAAAGTTTTTCGAACAAATTTCACACTTAAATGATTTTTCGCCGGTGTGAATGCGCATGTGATTTATTAAAATATCTCTTCTTGAAAAGTTTTTTGAGCAAACTTCACACTTAAATGATTTTTCACCAGTGTGACTGAGCATGTGGTTTTTTAAACTAAGTTGCCGTAAAAATTGTTTCAAGCAAATTTCACACTTAAACGGTTTTTCGCCTGTGTGACTAAGCATGTGATTTTTCAATCTTAGTTTATATAAAAACTGTTTTAAGCAAATTTCACACTTAAACGGTTTCTCGCCAGTGTGAATGCGCATGTGAATCAATAAAGTAGATTTATGCGAAAAGTTTTTCGAACAAATTTCACACTTGAATGGTTTTTTGCCGGTGTGAATTCGCATGTGTTCTGTTAAAGTTTTTGTAAGTGAAAACATTTTCGAACAAATTTCACACTTGAATGGTTTTCCGCCGATGTGAATGCGTATGTGGGCCTTTAAAGTTTTTTTAAGTGAAAACATTTTTGAGCAAATTTCACACTTAAACGGTTTTTCGGCGGTGTGAATGCGCATGTGATATTTTAAACTAAGTTGTTGTAAAAACTGTTTTAAGCAAATTTCACACTTAAACGGTTTTTCGCCAGTGTGACTAAGTATGTGATTTTTTAAACTTAGTTGATGTGAAAACCGTTTTAAGCAAATGTCACACTTAAACGGTTTCTCGCCGGTGTGAATGCGCATGTGAATCATTAAAGTAGATTTTTGCGAAAAGTTTTTCGAACAAATTTCACACTTGAATGGTTTTTCGCCGGTGTGAATTCGCATGTGATTTAACAAAATATCTCTTCTTGAAAAGTTTTTCGAACAAATTTCACACTTAAATGATTTTTCGCCAGTGTGACTGAGCATGTGATTTTTTAAACTTAGTTGATGTGAAAACGGTTTTAAGCAAATTTTACACTTAAACGGTTTCTCGCCGGTGTGAATGCGCATGTGAATCATTAAAGTAGATTTTTGCGAAAAGTTTTTCGAACAAATTTCACACTTGAATGGTTTTTCGCCGGTGTGAATTCGCATGTGGGCTATTAAAGTTTTTTTAAGTGAAAACATTTTTGAGCAAATTTCACACTTAAACGGTTTTTCGCCGGTGTGAATTCGCATGTGTTCTATTAAAGTTTTTTTAAGTGAAAACATTTTTGAGCAAATTTCACACTTAAACGGTTTTTCGCCGGTGTGAATGCGCATGTGAGTTATTAAAACAACTTTTCGTGAAAAGTTTTTTGAGCAAATTTCACACTTAAATGATTTTTCGCCAGTGTGACTGAGCATGTGATTTTTTAAACTAAGTTGTTGTAAAAACTGTTTTAAGCAAATGTCACACTTAAACGGTTTCTCGCCAGTGTGAATACGCATGTGAGTCATTAAAGTAGATTTTTGAGAAAAGTTTTTCCAACAAAGTTTACACTTGAATGGTTTTTTGCCGGTGTGAATACGCATGTGGGATATTAAATTTTTTTTAAGTGAAAACATTTTCGAGCAAATTTCACACTTAAACGGTTTTTTACCGGTGTGAATGCGCGTGTGAGTCATTAAAGAAGCTTTGTGTGAAAAGTTTTTTGAACAAATTTTACACTTGAATGATTTTCTGAAGGTGTGAGTACGGATATAATCTATTAAAGTACTCTTCTGTGATAAATGCTTTAAGCAAATTTTACATTTAAAAGGTTTATTATTCGTTCGTTTTTTAACAATGTGTTGAAACCAATGACTCAAAAACAAAATCTGGTTCCTGAAATAACGCCCACATACTAAACACATCTCCAATTTTTTGTCAAAATAAACTTTTAGGTGATTTTTCCTAGTCGTTGTCTTTGCGAAGCCTGTAAATAAATAAAATTTATAATGAAAACTAACATGCAGACTAATAAAAAAGTACAGTAAATGTATTTAAAAAATGTCATCGAAGATGATCCACAATTTTTTTTATTGGTAAATAAAAACTGTCTTTTTAAGGCAATAAGAATTTGGTATGACCATAGAAAAGTGACATCCACTGATACCGTTTCTAGATATTATTATGATGGCATATTACTTATCAATTACAGAATTACATTTAACATGTACAGGCACTAATAACACAATAACATTTTCGTCTGTAGGGTAGGTCCAATGAGTCATATTTTTTAGTCTTAGTGGCTGATCAATAAGAAGATTTGCACCTAGTTAATTTCGATGAACACTCCACCAGTTCTGATAACTATCAGCTAATTTGGCACATTCTTTTATGATTGTAAGAACTCGTAAAGTACATGATTAGGAATATATCAGTGAGAATTAGCAGCTGACCTGAGTAATTTGGATTAAAAACCCTGTATCTTGACGACATTTAAGTCGCTTGCTGAAGAGGAGAAAACCAGCCTTCATACACTTAGCCATGCCCGGCGTATGCCACAGACTAAGGCTGACTTTGCTGGGTTCAGCATTTCTTGATCCCGAACAACTAAGGCAGTTACCGATCGGCGATCTGCTTATATTTTGGGGTAAAATATGTATAGCAGATCGCTAACTGCTATCACGGGAAGACACAATGGACGTTGACTGAGTACCGTTGTCGGGATGCAGAAGAAACCGAACCACAGTTTATTATTATTACTATTATTAAGAATGTGTGAGTGTGATACCCTATATTTCACTAGAAAATGTCTTTCTGTCAAATAAGATTTCAGTACTTCAAAACAGGTGCATGGTAAAATCATTTTTATTTTGTAGAGTAACCCTAACAGAATTACAGCAACTAAACGACGACATAGCAGTGCTAACAGAAACAAAGAAGAAAGACCAAGACTCGGAAAGATCACTTTTATAGCGGAGTGGCTTATGAAAATCGGGCCCAACAGGGAGTGTCAATTTTGACCCGGAAAAGTCTCGGAAAAGCGATTACATTATGGGAAGCAGTATGTGAACGCATAATAAAGATGAACCTAACAATACAAGGCCACAAAACAACGATAATAGAAGTGCACCAGTCGGGGAAAAGGACGAATTGTTCGAACAGCTCTCTTTAGAAATCTCAAGAGTTGGAACCTCAAGAGAAATAATACTTTGGAAGACCTTAACATTAAAACGGGGAATAGACAAAATGATAACATCGTAGGACATTTCGGCGAAAACACAGTGAACGACAATGGCACCAGACTCATAACACTATATGCTCAGAATGAACTAAAAATATTAAATGGCTTCTTCCAACATCGTATGATTCATAAATATACGTGGACCCGACAAACCAGTAAGTTAATGTCCATCATAGACTATATCCTAGTCTGCCAAAAAACGGACATAAAAATTCAAGACGTAAGAGTATACAGAGGACCATCATGCGGGAGCGACAATCTCCTTCTCAAAGCAAAGCCCTGTTTCCTGGAAGAACAACCAACACAAGAAGCATCACGACAAATGAAACTCAAGATAAAATAACTGACATAAAATATAATCTATCAAGTCTATATCACAATAGTGTGAATGAGCTATATCAAAAAAGGCTAGATCAGAGGTTAGTGAACGAAAATTTCACTAACAATGAAAAACATTACCAATACATCAAACAGTGCATACACGCAGCAGCAAGGGAGGCCTTAGGAACGATTACGACAAAGAAGCGACATACAACATATTGGTGGTACCAGGAAATTGAGACGCAAATAGAATTAAAGAGGAAGGCATACCACAAATATCTTAGCTCCAAATCAGATGAAGATAAAATAAACTTCAAACAAATTCAGGCAACAGTACGTAGAATGATAACACAAAAGAAAAACGGATCCTGGGATAGGAGCTGCTCAAGAATTAATACTTATCTAGGAGGTAACTATAGTACAGAAAGCTGGAGAGTATTAAAATCCCTGAGACAAAATAACAAAAATGGAACTAATATCTCCTATAACTCTAGAAAAATGGGACCACTACTTCAGTACGCTGTTGACGGAAGTCAGGGTGCAATTCCAAGAACAAAGCACAAGCACTTTAAATGTACAGACGACAGCATCTCCTATTAGAATCCATTATACGGAAGTAAAAAATATCTGCCGATCAGTAAACAACGGCAAAGCCGGTGGACCCGGTAATATACCTCCCGAGCTAGTAAAATATGGAACAGATAAACTTTACAAACATCTCATTAAACTCTTTCAGAGATGCATCGACGGGATGGATAACCGGCGGAATGGAAAACATCATATATATGTCCATTGTCAACAAAAAGGGAAACAAAGATAATTGCGACAAGAATATATGGTCAACAAAAAAGTTGAAAACGAATATAGAGACTTAGAGGCGGAGAAACAGGCGGGCTTTCGGACTGGAAGATCTACGGTGGATCATCTGTTTTGCATCTCACAGATAATTGAAAAGAAAATAGCATTTTAGCAAGAATTGCACTAACTATATGTGGATCTAAAGAAAGCCTACGATAATATACCCCAAGACAAATTATGGCAAGCACAACAAACCAACACAATGTTAATTTAATTAGGGCCATACAAAAACTCTATAAAGACAATACAACAAAAATAAAAATAGGGAAAAGAACGTCACAGGGATTTAAGATTAATAAATAAGAGGCTTAAACAGGGATGCTGTTTGTCTCCCACACTGTTAAAATATATTTGGAGCAGGCGCTAAAAATTTGGAAACGTAAACGTTATGATATGGGAGTACCACTACAAAATACGACTATATACACCTTATGCTTTGCAGATGATCAAATAATATTAGATAGAAGATATCGAAACAGCTTCACATCTGTTAAAACATATCCGGGAGCTGACAAACTCGGATCACAATCCTCTGGTGGGCACTCTAAAAGTAAGAATGAAAAAAATTGAGAAAAAACCTGTTATCGGATATGAGCTTCATCGACTGAAAGATCCTACAGTGAAAATGGAAGAACTCAATGAGAAGCTTAAGAACACAGATTCAAATGAAAACATAGATCAAGGTATAAGAAATATACACGACATAACAAAGGAACTTAAGCGAAAATACCTAACCATCGAGAAAACACAAAAAAAGAAAGAATGGATGACAGATGAGATTCTCCAATTAATGGAAAAGAGACATATACAAAATAATAAGGATGAATATTCTCAAATACACAGACAAATAAAAAAGGAGTGTAGAAAAGCAAAAGATGAATGGAATGGAGAAAGATGGAAAGGCTTCCGGACCTGATAAAACGCAGGCAGAAATTTTTAAACTTCTCGACAGGGACAGACTTCAATGGATAACCAATTTATTTAACCAAATATATAATACTGGTAAAATACCACAAGACTGGTTAATATCAAAATTGATAACGTTACCTAACAAAGCAGGAGCTAGAAAATGCAATGAATACCGTACAATCAGTCTCATGAGCCACTTTCTGAAAATATTCATCAAAGTCATCCACAGAAGACTATACAGATTATGTGAAGAGAAGATATCTGAAACCCAATTCGGTTTCTGTGATGCCCTGGGAACCAGAGAAGCCCTATTTGCCATACAAGTTTTAATCCAATGTTGCAGAGATGTTAACTGTGATGTATACATATGCTTTATTGACTATCAGAAAGCATTTGATAAAGTCCAACATCACAAATTGATAGGAATATTAGAACTAGGCCTAGGTGAAAAGGACCAAAGAATAATCACAAACTTGTATTGACAACAAACGGCATTTGCTAGGATGGAAGGAGAACGTACAGATACCATATCAATACAACGGGGTGTTAGACAAGGGTTTATTCTTTCCCCCATACTGTTCAATATATACTCCGAACAAATCTTCAAAGAAGCACTGGAGGAGATCGAAGCAGGAATACTCGTTAATGGGGAGAGAGTGAATAACATTAGATATGCCGACGACACTGGAGTTCTCGCGGATAATCTAGAAGACCTTAACTACCTCATGACGCAAATAACTGAAACTAGCCACCAATATGGGCTTGATCTTAACATCAATAAAACTATATATATGGTCATTAGCAAATCCCCTATTAATAATGTACAACTGACAGTTAATAATGAAAACATCAAAAGAACGCAACAATATGAATACCTAGTGACCATGCAGTGGGATCACTCACAAGAAATTCGCTGCAGTATAGAGAAAGCGAGAACAATATTTCTAAAAATGGCATCACTCTTCAAAAACAAAAATTTAAAAATGAACACCAAAATAAGGCTTCTTCGATGCTACATTTTCTCTGTGTTGCTGTATGGAGTAGAAACATGGACGTTGACAGAGGCTACCACAAAAAAACTACAATCCTTTGAAATGTGGCTGTACTGCAGCATTCTGAAGATTCCATGAACAGACCATGTGACAACCCAATCAGTGCTAACAAAAATGAACAAGAAGTTGGAAGTCATGATTATTGTAAAGACCAGAAAACTAGAATATCTTGGTCAAATTATGCGCAACGAACGTGGATACGGAATTCTACAACAGATTCTCTAAGGCAAGATATTGGAAAGGGTTACCAGTGTGGAGGACTGCTTCAAACTGCAGAAGGATATTACTTCTATTACTTCTTCTTCTATTACTTCTATTACTTTTGCTACCTCATTTTGACTACTGTGCAACTTTACTATATCAATTCAATCTAAATAAAATGACACAGCTCCAACAACTACAGAATAGAAGCATGAGGATTATTTTGAGCTGCAATCGCTATACCCCCATTTTAATAATGTTGAATACATTACATTGGCTACCAGTCTCTAAACGTCTTTACTTCTTTACTTCCTAACAATGATATTTATTTATAAAATAATACATAATGAAGCACCTTCTTACTTTCGTGATTATGTTGATTTCAAATACGAGATTCACAATCATTTCACCCGTAATTTGAACAACATTAATGTGACGAGAGTAAAATTATCAAATACGAGAAATTCATTGTTTTATAAAGGTATGGTAGAGTACAATAACTTACCACATAATGTTAAATCTAGTGGATCTTGTGAAAACTTCAGACACAAATTGTTGATACATATAAGGGAACTAAATTAGAACTATTTTTTATCTGCAATGTTACTCTTATTATCCAGTTTACTGTTAAATCTTAAAGGATTAATAATTAAATTGTTATATACTTTTCTTTTTTACACTGTATGAATTATAACTGTTTTTATATTTCATTGTAATAATTTTTATATTTAATTGTAATAATGTTATTCTTATTACTACAGATTAATAACCTATTTAACAGATCATTCATATAGGATGATTATATTGTTTTTTATGTATACATATATTAGAGTTTTTTTTTTTTTGTATATTAGGGAAACCTACTTAATAAATATTTCTTCTTCTTCTATATGCGATTGGTGTATAAATAACGGTATGTTACTAAATCCAAAAAAATGCTACATTTTAACTTTTTCTAAGCTCTAATCAACTATTACCCTTAATTATACTTTAAATAATAGTCCGCTACAGAGAGTCCATGAAATTCGTGATTTGGGTGTACTTTTTGATAGTAATCTTTCCTTTGTGCCACATATTAATTCAATTATTTCCAAATCACTACAATTACTTGGTTTTATCACTGGGAACTCTAAAGATCTGAGTATGACAGCATTAAAAACCTTATATTTAGCGTATGTTAGGTCTACACTTGAATATGCCTCAGTGGTCTGGTCTCCACATAACCCAGTTCATATCAACAGGCTTGAATATATTCAAAATCGCTTCTTAAGGATCTGTGCCTTTAAAATGGATTATGAACAGGGTTATTATGATTATGACACTATTTTAAGTCTTTTAAATCTAGAATTTTTATATGTACATAGGAATATTAATGATCTAGTATTTCTACACAAAATTTTATCTGGTAAAACAAATTGTAATGAACTAGTATCATCGTTGTCCATTCATGTACCAGCAAGGTTGACACGCAATGTTGCCTTCTTCACGATACCCCATCATAGAACTAATTACGGTTATTTTAATCCACTAACTAGATGTACGCGTCTGTACAACAACCATAATCATAATTGTGATATTATACATACATCTATTTCACAATTTAAAAAACAAATGTGTCAGTTACGCCCTGAACTTGACAATTAATAGTCGTTAAATATAGTATACTATTGTATATTATTGTACCTGTTTTATTTTGTCTTTATTTAATCAAATTTTAGGTTAGGTTTCATGTACTGTACTGTATTTTTATTTTTATTACTATAGTTTTATTGTAAAGGGATTTCTCCCGTGTATAGATAAATAAATCAATAAAATAGAGGACCGTGCCGCAGCAAACAAGATAATGATAGCCAGAATGATTGCCAACATTCGGACCGAATAGGCACTTTAAAAAGAAGAAATAATATAAGCCCAAGATTACGATGATCTGGTATACATGACCAGAAAACTAATTGAAGAATACAAAAAATGGGGACTAAAAGTCAATCTTACAAAAACAGAATATATGTGCATCGGGGGAATGCAACAAAATCTGGTCTTGGAGGACAACCAGAGTATAATTAAACTATGCGAAAAATTCAAATACCTCGGTATGTATATCACGACAGACAGAACTACGGATGAAGCCATAAGGAAAAGAAAAATACAAGGAGGAGGAGCCATTGATTTACTAAACAGAGTATTATGGGATAAACATATTTCAATACATAACAAACACCGAATAAACAATAGTATTGTCAAAAGCATAGTTAATTATGGCAGTGAGGTATGGAAACTGAAACAAAGGTCAGAAAAAGCTTTAGAAGCAACAGAGATGGACTTCTGGAGACGTGCGGCAGGAATATCTAGACTGGAACGGATTAGAAATGACAGGATCAGAGAGATTATGGGAATTAATCATGGCATTGTAGAGTTCGATTTTGAAGCCATTTTCAAGAAGTAGAAAGTAAATTGAGGATGAGAAGTGATTTTCACATTGAGGTCTCAATGTGCCTACTCCTTAGGTGTAGTCACGAAGGAAGAATGATTTCCACACTGAGGCCTCAATCTGCCTACTCCTCAGGTGTAGTCACTCGGGTAAGGTTTAGGGATTTGTGACTTGACGCCAGGGTCTCAATCTGCCTACTCCCCAGGTCTCGGTACTGGTTCTCTCTAAGGTCTTAATGTGGCTACTCCTTCGAGAGAACTGAGGATTCAAGGATGGGTGCGCTGTATAAGTAGTTGTATGAGTAGGGTTGGGGACGTGGTTTGGTTTGGAGGGGATTGGTTTCCACGTATTGGGAAGCCTGCGTCTATCATCGTCGCATTTGTTAAGACAGTTTGGGCGTTTCTCAATCTCAAGTGCCTTAAGAATGACTCTAGCCTGTAAAGTTTTCTCAGTGACAATGGTTTTTGTCTTTTGAAAATCTATTATGTGGCCTGTCTCTTCGTGATGTTTGAAAAGTGTTGATGAGGGGTCAAGGTTTCGGATGGTGAGTTAATGTCCGTAAAATCTGTTGGTTAATCGTCTGTTTGTTTGTCCTTTGTACATTCTAGGACAATCAGAACATGGTATTTCATATACCCCTTGGGACTCGTTGGATTTGGTATCTTTAGGAGATCTGAGGAATTTGAAAATTTGGTTGTTAGCCGTGAAAATAGTTTTAATGTCGCGTTTTATTCCTATTTTATCTGTGACAAATCACAAATCCCTAAACCTTACCCGAGTGACTACACCTGAGGAGTAGGCAGATTTAGGCATCAGTGTGGAAATCATTCTTCCTTCGTGACTACACCTGAGAAGTAGGCAGATTGAGACCTCAGTGTAAAAATCACTTCTTATCCTCAATTTACTTTCTACTTCTTGAAAATGGCTTTAAAATCGAAGCCGAAACGTCGAAATAAACAAATTTCTAGAAGCGGTTCAACCTGAACTTCAAGTATTACATATAATATGAAGTTAAGTGTCCTAATGGCACTACACCACTAAATAAAAGAGTTTTAAAAATGTTGCTATTTAATTATTGTCGTGAGAGACACCTTTCAATTTAAGCCTATCTAACCCTGCTTGAAATCATGAAATAACCGTAATAAATATTTGGCCAATAGGGAGCCAAATGATCATTTTATATTTGGAATTTCTCTGACTGGTTTATAATGTTATATTAGGGTTTACCTGCCACTCCATTAAAACTTTTCTGTCAATCATTTTCAAATAGCCTATAGTTTGGTAAAATTGACTAATTTAAACACAGACAACATAAAGTATAATCAATACTTTCAACATGACAAATATTCATCCCATGGGGCCCCAATTTCCGTCACAAAATGGCCATTTGAAATAAAATCCTGCACACCAAAGCGATGTCGATTCTGCTGACTATATTTTTCTATCATGACCAAAAAACAAGAACACAAACTGAGTGGAAGTGAGACGGAAAAAAACAACTATTGAAGGGGACACAAGTTAATAAACATAACAGTATTCTATAAATTTTGTTAACTGTTCCATAAGGTACATTCAAACGGAATAGTTTTGTTTGACTGATAAAAATTTAAATTCATTAAATGTAAAGTTAAATTATTTACCAAAGAGTAATGGTTATTATTAATAAATTTATTAATCTTTACACACCCATAAATGGCGAAATAACGCCTTCTTAAGATTAATTTAAACTTACCTTTTCTACAAACTACACAGGAGTATTTCCTTATTTTGAAATTTTTCCCATCAACAGCTTTCTTGGAATGTTTAGGTTTGATATTATTACATGATAGTTGTTGCATCCACTTTAATTCATCTTCACTTTTAATTGATGGCAAATCATACTCTTCATGTAACATTTCAGTTTTAATATTCTCAACATCCTCCACCTCCTTCTTGATATCATATAATTCCTTGCCAGTCTCTACAAAGTCTGTTGGTTCAACTTTTTTACATTGTTGGAATTGTAATTTTTCATTTTTAATATCACCCACTTCCTTCTTGACATCATTTGATTTTTTTATAGCTTCTACAAAAATATGATTATTTCTCATTGCTAGATAAAATTTTACTTAAATAATTTTATAACTCAATATGAACTAATAATCAAATTTGTAAGCACTTAAAAGTTTAAAACCGAAGGGAAACTTATGACATGAAATTTATTAGAAAAAATATCTCCTACTTATTACATAAAATAAAAAGTATAAATATCCTCTAAACTTTACAAGTCCAGAGAAGACAAAATTACACACTTTTAAACTTACCTTTTTTGGAAACTAAAGGAGAGTATTTCCCTATTTTGATATTTTTCTTTTTACCAATATCTTTCATAGAATTTACATCACAACACAATGGTTGCTGTGTCCAATTCAATTCGTCTACACTTATAATTGATGGCAAATCAATCTCTTCATCAAATATTTCAATTTTAATATTTTTAACATCCTCCACTTCTTTCTTGAAATCATTTAATCCCTCCATAGTGTATTATTTAAGAGCTTAGTGAGAGTTTGAATAAGAAAAATCTAGCTTTTACCACTGTATACACCCCCAAATATTAATTTTCCTTTTCCCGTTGTTTACCTCGGTTCCAGCCTTTTTGCTACATCTTCTATTTTATGCTTGGGCATGTATTATTTGCTTTTAGTAACAAAGAACTAAAATTACTATCAACTGTCAACTGTACTATTAACAGTCATTCTTTGACGGACAGACATTATAGACGTGTTCAGTAATCACCATAGAAATCATATCATTAAAATAGTGTGGAACAGCCAAATGGAATAAATTCGATAACGAATAAATGAGAGCGTGTTGGGAAAAACGCTTGGACATGTCGATTTATATTTTTAGATGCGCATTTTTTTCAAAAAAAATAATTACATAGGGTGTGTCATGTGAAAGTGGCCAATACCAACTTTCTTATTTTAAATACAACCCCCTGTATATTATTTATTTTTTGGATTCTTCAGAAAATTCTAGACATAATTCATGTACAATGTCCAATACCTAATTTCAACTGTTTCGGAAATATTAATGCCCGTATTCTCCGTTCTCTCTCCTAAGCGAAGCTTACGTAAGCCCGCTTAAAATTTAAGCCAAGCTTAAATTCTTGCGTTATTGTTAGAATTATAATTTAATATCTATACTCACTGTATATAATAATATCTATAGTTACTAGATATAATATTGATAGTTATTGTCATAAATATAATACTGACAAATGTCATACATTTATCATTCAAATACAACATTAAAACTCCTTTAATTTGAGTTTATTAGACTGCACTACTGCCGTTTCAACAGGTTATGGGCCCAGTAGTCGTTCAGCGGTCTTAGTTGTTTGAAAGTAAATGTTCTGCTGAGTTGGTGATATCACGATGAGAAATGCTGGTGATTTAGAAGCACCGGGTGTATCAAATATGCATTCGACCTTACTCTTGTCCACATCAGTTCCAAATATAGAAAAATTGGAAGGACATGCAAACTATTCTTCATGGAAGTTCGCTATAAAGATGAGCCTGATGTTAGAAGGTTTGTGGGATACAGTCATCAATGATGTAGATATACAAAGTCCGATCAATATTGACAGAGATAATAGAGCTTTAGCAAAAATCGCTCTAAGTGTGAAACCTACGTGCTACATACATGTATGTAAGGCTACAACTTCAAAAGGAGCTTGAGAAAATTTCCAGAAGGCTTTTGAGTCAAAAGATATAAACAGGAAATTCGATCTTCAACGTCATCTATTTCGAATCAATCGTGATAATTTCGGTTCAATGGAGGAATACATAAACGATGTATTAACAACAGTATATAAGTTGGCAGATATTGGTGTAACAATCGAAGATGATTTTCTTGCTTTTGTAATGTTAAATGGACTCAATAGTGAATATGAATCCTTGATAATGGCTATCACCTATAATAATGTGAAGCTTTCATCAGATGAAGTTAAAACCAAACTGATCGAGGAAGAAGCCCGTAAGAAATATCAAGAAGGGAGCAGTAATCAAACAGTATTACATACTAAAAGCAACTTCAAGAAATATCCTAAGAAAAAGGTAAAATGCTATTCATGTGGTGAAGAAGGTCATAAAAAGCCCGATTGTCCAAGAAAAAAGGAGAAACCAAGTGGAAAATGTGACAGTAAAGAACAAGCAGGAAATGTTAACAGTCAAACATTATTGACTACTGCTACTACTATGTTGTCGACAGTGTCCAATTCAAGTTGGGTTATTGATTCAGGATCTACTTCGCATATGTCAATGAAGAAGGATTTGATGACCAATTTCAGTGAAGCTGGGAATATGAATGTGTCAATGGCTAATGGTAATATGATTCAGTCAATCGGTACAGGAAATTTAGAAATTGTTTTGACCAATAATGGA
Source organism: Agelastica alni (assembly GCA_950111635.1). Lineage (NCBI taxonomy): Eukaryota > Metazoa > Arthropoda > Insecta > Coleoptera > Chrysomelidae > Agelastica > Agelastica alni. Next base: position 17,107,366 of record OX467716.1, read on the forward strand.
AAACCTATCAATAAAACAGTAAAAAATGTTACTTGTGTACCAAATCTCACAACAAATCTATTATCTGTGAGTAAAATGACTGAAAATGGCTTAGTTGTAGTATTCGATAAACATGGATGCAAAGTTTATACTGACTCAAATTGTTGCATAGATGGAAATGCTGAATTCACTGAAACTTTGAGAAATGGCCTTTATTTTGCTGATTTGTACTCTGATCCAGTGAGAGTATTCAATACAACAATTTCTAATCAAGAATTATGGCACAAGAGATTGGGTCATTTGAATAGAAAAGGAATGAGAATGCTGAAAGATGGTCTTGTAACAGGCGAACATTTTTCGGAAAATAATAGTCAACCTTGTATTCAATGTATCGAAGGAAAACAGACGGTAAAAAAATTCACGAAAAATAAATCGCAAAGGGCTAGTGAATTATTGGAACTCATACATACTGATATAATGGGACCTATGGAAGAAATATCCTGGGGTGAAGCCAGATACTGTATAACTTTCATTGATGATTGGATATATGATGAGAAACAAAACTGAAGTTCTTTCAAAGTTTAAAGAATTCAAAGTCTTAGTAGAAAATCAAACCGACAAGAAAATAAAATGTCTCAGAAGTGATAACGGAACTGAGTATACAAATAATAATTTTAAAGATTATCTTCGAAATCATGGTATTGTACACCAGACAACTATTCCGTATACACCACAACAAAATGGTGTTGCAGAGAGAATGAATAGAACTCTAGTAGAGAAGGCTAGGTGTATGCTTTTCGATGCAAAGCTTGGGAAAAAGTATTGGAGTGAGGCAATAAATACAGCAATATACTTGAAGAATCGTTCGCCAACAGCTGCAGTCAGCCAAGCGGTACCAGAGGAGATTTGGACGAAATGCAAGATAGATCTATCCCATATCAGACTATTTGGTTGTAGGGCACAGGCACATATTCTCAGAAAGAAGTTTGATCCTAAATCATATCAATATTTGATGGTAGGATATTGTGAAGAATCTAAAGGCTATCGACTTGTGGATATCAATAATCCTCGAAAACTGATTAAAGCAAGAGATGTGATCTTCATTGAAACAAATTCTGATTCGGAAGAGAGTACCAATAATACTACTTCTTTTGAAAGTCATAATATTGAGGAAAACCAAATATTTCTGAAGTCATGCCAATCTGACCAACATCAACCAGGACAACATAATATACAACCTGAAATTATTGATGGTAATTCTATATCAGAAAATGGAATACAAGGTGAAGAGATTCTAAACTATGGAAGTGAGGAAACAAATGATCATGAAAGTAAAGCTGCTCATTCTTCAAATGTAGAAGTTAATACTCAAGAAATAGAAGTTGGCAGAAGCAAACAATTTGAAGAAGAACGACGATATCCTCAAAGAGATAGAAAACCCAGAAGAGACGAAGATATGGAGTATTCTTTTTACCTAAAAGGAAATTCCAATGACCCTGTGGATGTTGTTGACGCTCAGTACAGATCAGATAATTCATTATGGGAGCGTGCAATGCAGGAGGAGATGAAGTCACTTATTGACAACAATACATGGGAAATTGTGGATTGTCCCAATGACAAGAATGTTGTTAAATGTAAGTGGATCTTTAAACTGAAAATGGGAGCAGATGGTAAAGCTAAAAAATACAAAGCCAGACTCGTGGCGAAAGGTTTCTCTCAAAAATGGGGAGAAGATTATGGTGAGACTTTTGCACCTGTGGTCAGGCTTGCAAGTTTAAGACTATTGTTTGGACTAGCTGTTGAGTTAGATCTTGAAGTAGAACATATAGATATCCCAACAGCATTCCTCAATGGCGATCTGAATGAGGAAATATATATGGAGCAACCTTCAGGATTCATTCACAATGGAAATGAAAATAAAGTATGCAGACTCAAGAAGGCCATATATGGACTAAAACAGTCGGCACGATCATGGAACACAAAAATCCATGCTTTGTTGCTAACTATTGGATACAAGAGAAGTAAACATGACTCTTGTGTCTACATCAAGAAAAATAATGGACAAGATGTTTTCATAGCATTACACGTCGATGATTTTTACATCTTTTCAAAAGATAAAAATAAAATTAATGAACTGAAGGAAGAAATAAGAAAACAGTTCAAAATGAAAGATCTTGGCGATATAACAGAATGTTTAGGTATGAGAGTTACAAGAAATTGGAAAACTGGAAGATTATGTCTTGATCAAAGAAAATATGTTGAAGATATATTGAAGAGGTTTCAAATGGAAGATTCTAAACCGATAGGTACACCGTTAGAACCTAATCTGAAATTTGAAAATCCAGTAAGGAATGATGATCAGTACCCATACCAAGAATTGATTGGAGCTTTAATGTATCTATCAATGTGTACCAGGCCAGATATAACATATTCTGTTAGCTATTTGAGCCAATTCAATAATACACACACTCATGAACATTGGGTTGCTGCAAAACGTGTACTCAGATACTTAAAAGCTACCATGCATTATAGATTAGTTTATGAAAAAACTGGTCAACCACTTCAAGGCTACGTAGATGCAGACTGGGGAGGTTGTGAACAAGATCGACGATCTTACACAGGTTTCCTGTTGACATTCGCTGGAGCTGCAATTAGTTGGCAATCCAGAAAACAGCGTACAGTTGCACTGAGTTCAACAGAAGCTGAATACATGGCGATTTGTGAAGGAGCTAAAGAAGCTGTTTATATGAAGCGGCTATTAAACGAGCTATCTGGAGAATGTGGACCAATCACACTTTATAATGATAACCAGGGGGCCAATAAATTGGTTTATAACCCTATCTTCCACAATAGAACGAAACATATATCTATAAGATATCATTATGTGAGGGAGTTAGCAGAAATGAATGAGATAGTTGTTAAATACATGAGTACAGAAAATATGATTGCAGATTCTCTAACCAAAGCATTGTTCAAGCCGAAGCATACTTTCTGCACAACTAGAATGGGGTTGAAGGAGATTCGAAGAAATAATGATTTTACTTGATATTAAATTCAGTGAGGGTGTTAGAATTATAATTTAATATCTATACTCACTGTATAAAATAATATCTATAGTTACTAGATATAATATTGATAGTTATTGTCATAAATATAATACTGACAAATGTCATACATTTATCATTCAAATACAACATTAAAACTCCTTTAATTTGAGTTTATTAGACTGCACTACTGCCGTTTCAACAGTTATGCACCGCTGAACATCGAAAGTGGCTTAACTAAGCGTTGAAAAAACTCGACAACGTTGTATCTGTTAGGAATATTTCACATTTGTCCTGACAAAATTAAATTACAGAGAATAGGTTAGTAAACTAACAGAGAAATCACTTGACGGCGCGGGAAATGTCTAGCAAATGTCCTTGAAATTTTACTACGTCCTGTTTACCGAATGATTTCATATGAGAGCTTTGGCTAAACATTTCACCTGCGATTTTTCTGAGGAAAAAGCAATTTGACTACTTCTATAAGCGATTACATAATATTATTTTGTGTTATTTTTATAAATTTTAGTGAATTTATCATCTTAGTGATATTTAACACTACCATTTTTACATGATTTATTTTCTATTAGTTGAGTAGATTGTTGATTCAAGTTATATTAGTAGATTTTTGCTTGTATTGACGTTATTTTGGTTCTTTGCATGTCCCAGTGATTTCCCTTTTTTACATTTCATATTTGTAGTGGAGTACATAGTTTTATTTCTGCTTGTGTTGATGCCTGTTTAGCTTTGATTTTTGCTTGTGTTGATGCTGTTTTGCTTTGCATATCTCTCATAAATATATTTTGTTCAATAAATATTATATATCTCTTGTTAGTTAGTAGAGTGGTTATTTTTCCATGAAATTGAGTTATTGATAATCATGATTTTTATAGGTAATACAGAAAAATATGGTAGGAGAAAAGGAGTGTTTGGAAAATTGTTAATGCCAGAAGAATGTTTTGTTAACTATGTATCATTATTAGAAGCAATTGTTATGGAAAATGTACAGACAGTAGCAATAGGAAATGTAGGGGAAGAATTGTATATAAAAATGAAGAATGTTCCATTTAGCCATCCATGTTCAGAGTTTTCATATGAATTTATGTTAAGATTATTTATTAGGATGAGAACATATTATATAGTTAAATTTGCTAACAGAAAATTTCAGACAGAAGAGTTACACAAGAGACAACAGAAGAAAAATAGGAAGTTGGAAAATTTGAAACATAATTGAGACATGCCATGTAAGTATCTCATTGCTGATAAAAATTATACCTTTTCTTTTTCAGATAAATGTTTTTCAAATCTTTTTTTTCCAAATAATGAATATTAGTATATGATAATCCATGTGATGTAAGGATGAACTGAATTTTATACCATACTTCAGTGAGTGGTTTGAAACCTTTTGTAAGTACTACTAATACAATTATTATTGTATAATATATAGCAACTATATTCAATTTTTGTAATTTTTTTCATTATACTTTTCTCGCATCCATTGAATACACTGGAGATTTTTCAAAACGCAAGAGAAAATGATAATACATAGATGTTCATGGGGTAATACTTAGATAATTGAGACTGGATGAAAGTTCAAGGGTTTGGAACCCTTTTGTGAGTATAATCATATATTTCTAACCATTATTTATGTTACACTTCCATCATAATTTTCATGTACATACTTTCCTGCTAACTGGTCTGCAATAAAATAATGAAGAATTGATTCCATAGAAGAGGCAATACATTTTTATTAGATAAAATGGATTGAGAGAATTTGTAGATAATCTAGAATCTAGCTGTATTTTTTCTATAAGTACTCATCTGATGAAATACTTTGTTCATAGCACCTTTCAACTGTGCTTTCATCATTTTGATATTGATTGGTGTATTTTTTCAAATATTTGTTTTAGCATTGGTGGGGCTATTCAGCTCATGGGTGTCCAGTCCATTTGTTAGTAAAGAAGCTGGTTCAAACTATGAAACATCAACTACACTTTTGTATTAGGCATCAATAAATTTTTGAAGAATTCGACTTTTATAATTAAACCTACCTGTTGGGACCTGTTCAATGAAATAAAGTTATTAAATTTGACTTGTATTTATTCTAAAAGAAAACAGATGTTGATATTTATAGGTTTATTTACCATTGGAACAATGTCTACTTGTTCACGTTATTTGCATAAATTGAATTTATTTGATTAGTATGCCAATTATCCAATTGTAAAAGAAATTATAAATATACAAATATTAAAATATCTAACCTCACTATTTTGATATTTTGTTGTGTCCATTTGTATCAAAATACTGATAAACCTGAATTCATAAGTTATTGTGGTTTGGTGAGACTTGGCTTGCTATTGGTTGAAAAGTCGTTCATCTGTCAGGAAAACAATTGACATCGAATTAAAATTCGAAGCGTCGAACGCCGAAAATCGCTATTGTGAACAGAACTTCACATGTCATTTGCTCCATCTCAACTCGATCATATGACTGTATCAACCAATAGAAAAAGGCCCCCTCGCCATTCATGCGTGGGGGCCTGCTCCTTCCACATCATTCTTAAGGTGATTTCAACTATTTTTACTATTTCATTCATTAAAAGAGGGAGTGAAACATCTTGTCTAACCACTAATCTTTGTTTAAATGTTCAGTGGTGAAACTGTCATGTTGAAGGGTGGGAAAATGTCTTTGGAAGGGATGGTCTCTGTAAATTTTAGGGCCTTCTTTCATTTTGTTCTATTCTTCATTTGAAGTCAACCAATCCAATTAATCCAGTATTCAGGTATTTTGATACTTAAGAAATTCAAGACCCAGTAGAATGACTGAAAAAGTAAGAGTTCCAAATTTCACATCATCGGAGAAACTTAATTTATTAAGAATTATATCCAATAAGTATTCATCCATATTAGAGGATAAGAAAACTGATAGGGCTTCTGTAGATAAAAAGGAAAAGGCTTGGCTACAGATCACAGATGACTTTAATGCTAGTTCATCTACTAGTGTAGTACGTTCTATGGTTTCATTGAAGAAATGTTATGAAAATAGGAAAAAAGAGCTTCGGAAGACTTTGGCAAATAAAAAAAAGGAAGTGACTCTCACTGGTGAAGGCCCACTACCAAAAATCAAGAAGGACGAGACGGACGAAATTTTAATGTCCATTATAAATAAAAACACATTGGTTGGTTTCCAAAATAAATTTGACAATGATGCAGATAAAAGCCCTATTGAATTTAAAGTTCCTAATGAGGATGATGAAAATGAGTTGGAACTTCTTTTATTAGATGAAACTGAAACAGGTAACACACACGTAGGAAGGGATGATATATATATGGTAAGTTGATTTTTCACTTATAATAAGAAAAATAAATCTAAACAATGGATTTCATGAATGTTACTTTACAATGATTATGCATTTTTTCAGCCAATAATGGACGAAACCATCTCTCATCATGGTAATATGAGGAAGTACAATGCCAATAAATTACAAGAGCCCATCTCTCCAGCTCTAACAACAAATTCCACAATCTTGAACATAGACCAATTCAAAAAAAATGTAAAGTTTAATAATGTGATGGTGATTTTATAGTAAATGATTATATTTTTTACAGGTGCCTGGCTCATCACAATCGACACCGACAAAGAGCCAAAGAAGACCAACAACTGTGGTTAAAACTTTAACCTCTTCAGATATAGCCATGAAATATGACATACTCTTGGATAAAAGATTAATGTTAGTAGAAGGGCAGTTAAATCATATGAATGAAGAAAATGCTCTCATAATAAGAAAAAGGAAATTAGAGATCGAACTATTGGAGACAGAATTACTTCTGAAGAAGCAAAGTATTCAGCGAGGAGTACAGTAGAAGAGTTTTATAATAAGTTTGGATGATTTCCCTTGAAAACTAAGATGCAGACGTTTCCATGGTAGGAAAAGATCGGATTTCCTTTCACAGAAGACATCCCACAAAATGTCTTCTAACGTTACTCAACATCTTAGGCGTGACTGATCTAATCGCAAGCGTGATTTGTCTTTTTAAGTCATGTAAGTTGAGTGGTTTAGTTTTGTATACAATACTTTTGACATTGCCACGTCTTTTTCGTTCTCTATAGAGTACTCTGCCAGCGGTCTATCTACTGGCAAATTATGCCCGAGCTCAGCCGTAGAGGGTAGAAGAAAAAAAAATATAAAAGTGAGCCGCGCCACCGACTTGGACGGTTCAAGCCGGAAACCCCTAGGTCTTATAGGCACTAGCAGAGCCACACGATAAACAACTGAAATTATGGTGAACCAAATAAATGAAATTAAAGCTAAAATATATTGGATACTTTACTCCTACAATAAATCAAAGTACACAGCTCAATAACAAAATTATAACAAATATAGTCAAAATCAACAGCTAACGATAAATCAAAGTACACAGTTCAATAATAAACTTATAACAAATATAGTCAAAATTAACAGCTAACAATAAATCAAAGTACTCAGTTCAATAATAAACTTATAACAAATATAGTCAAAATCAACAGCTAACAATAAATCAAAGTACTCAGTTCAATAATAACATTATAATAAATTTAGTCAAAATTAGCAGCTAACAATAAATCAAAGTACTCAGTTTTGGCATATTATCTAATGCAATAAATAGTTTTTAATAATGTATTATATTAATAAATTAAAACAAAACTTAATCGTGGTGTCAAAAATAAGTCACGTCGTTAAATATTCAAAAATAACTCACTTGTAACCTTTGGGTAAACGTATATTGTAGATCAAATATAAAAAAAAAATAGATTAACTTTAATCTTGAACACCTTAATACGGAGTTCCTGCTAAAAACACCAAGAAAGTCTTTATAACACTGCAATTTATCGTCGATATGGATGATACGAATGCACTACTCCTGTGGCCGGTTTGGTTATGGAACGGCACCTGCTAATTAACAATGGCTTCCCTCAAATAAATCCCGCATGCGGTTATTTTAACTCGACACCAAAATCCAAAATATCAACAACGAAGGTAAGATAGAATGGTCAAGTTAAAAATTAAATGGTTTTTATTCAAAATCCAATCAAGATGGCCCAAATACAGCCAGATATGAAAAGAAAACCGTAGAGGCTCCGCACACTTGTTAATATCACAATGTCCCAAAAACTCTCACCACACCACTCCCAAGACTGTCACCACACGACTGAGACTCCTTCCCAAGCCGGATATCAAGAAATGACACGGAACCGACGTCAACCAACAATATTCGCAAGTCCATGCTCCATACTAAGAATCGCGTTCGTCAGTGTTGATAGCTAGCCTCATCTACACAGAAATGTAAACCAAACAATAATATAACCGACAACACATAACAATGGGGGCCAAAAACCAAAGCAAAATCTTATAACGAAAACACCCCACTCAATCTCCAGCGATCAACAAAAATGCCACAGCCATTAACAATCGAATCCTATCACAATAAGGTATGCAACACTATTTACAACGAATGATATATTTAAGTTACAACAAAATACGGCACGCGACACTATTTACGAGTACCTGAGGAATACAAAACTATCAGAGACATCTTGCTCCATCTCCATCTTGCTAAAACCATAGTATATTGGCAGGAACTTGTGGGTTTGCTGGATCAGGATATAAGTTTGTCACAGTTGGCACGACATTATTTTGGAGCAGTTCTAAATATTTATCTCCATTCAAGTTGCCATCAATGAAAAAGGGACCTACGATATGATTTCCAACAATTCCTGACCAAACATTAACTTTTTCAGGATATTGCGTATGTTCCTCTCTCATCCAGTGAAGATTCTCATTAGATTAATAGCGGCAATGTATTGAGTGTAATGTAGCGAATTTGTGAAATAAAATAATTTTCTTTTTTTAATGTTAATTTTTGTAATACATCTGAAAACACTTAATATTTCAAACAGTTGAAGATTGGTATGGGACATTGTACATGAATTATGTCTAGAATTTTCTAAAGAATCCAAAAAATAAATAATATACAAATGGTTGTATTTAAAATAAGAAAGTTGGTATCGGCCACTGTCACATGACACACCCTATATAATTATTTTTTTTTGAAAAAAATGCGCATCTACAATACAAATCGACGTGTCCAAGCGTTTTTCCCAACACGCTCTCATTTATTCATTATCGAATTTATTCCATTTGGCTGTTCCACACTGTATAGACAAAGAATGCCAATCCTTTGAAGCGTAAGTGTTGTAAAAGGTTGTAGACAATTCTCAGTGCGCACTGCACATAATCGCTACTAGCTGCATAGGCAACAGGGTTGGTTTCAGTGATATTTAGAAATTAGTACACACATACTTATAAAAAGTCTAAGTAACGATTACATCTGTGTTTTTGCGACAAAGCTCATTAAAAGTTTTTCCTAATTGATATAATTCGCTAAAAAAAAAGAATTTTATTATAACCTTACAATATGACTTTTATAGTTGTTGGTTTATCTCTCCAAGTAGTTAAATGTATTGGATGAAACTTAAGAGGAAATATTTGTAAAAAAATAACAGTTGGAAATTTCCCTTTTTTAATATATTCGATCATCATATGTAACATATATTTAATGTATTGATGAGAAGAAAAAGTTTGTAGTGTTGAGAATGAAAAGTATACATTGTTCAATGACAATAACAGAAGAATTCTTGATTTTTTGTGAACAATCCAAATGAGAAATTGGCAATGAAAAATTCCTACATATTAATTACTACAAAAGTAGGTAACCATGGTTGATTTTGATTTGATGTGGTTATTTCATAGATACTAATAATACTGAAATACTGGCGGATCTTTACGAGACCCTTGTCTTTGTGGAGTAATAGTTTTAATGATGATGCTCGACGAAAAATGCGAAGTAATAAATAAATAAATTTTAAGTTTTAAAATAGTTTTATTGGAAATTAACAAAAATTAATTAACACAAAGATAACAAATCAACTATTAATCATTATAAACTAAGGTGCATTAATATCTTAAAGGAATCAAGGATACAGAAATGATGTTTGTGGCTTTTTCCAAGACTAAAATCAATAATTAAATTATAATCTAACGAATGAGCTACGACATTTTCAATTGAAATAATAGCAAGAGCAGACAGCCGATCTTGTGTCATAGTATTCGGCAGATGCCGATCTTGTGTCATAGTATTCGGCAGATGTTTTAATAATTTTTTATCTACGAAATACTAGTAACACAGAATACACCAGCCTAAAAATTGGCAAAGCTATACAGTCAGTAATCTGTTCTTCTCCCTGTGAAGAAGGTCCTGGTTAAGGTGATAGTAGTGATAGTGTGGTATCTGCAATTATTACAGATCTTATTTATTCTTGTAATTGTTATGTAGTAATATATATATATATATATATATATATATATATATATATATACAACAAAATAATACTTATTACTGCTAAAGGGTAAATTTACTGTAAATATCAACAATAAAATACTAATCGTAATATCTGAAATAACTTAATATTTACTAGAGAGAGTTACTTTTTTCCTTGGTATATCGCTCATCAAAACATTACTGTCTCGTTTCAATTCAGGAAATTTGGTAGGTATAGCTGAGACAAACAAACGCTTCAGATTTCCACCTTTTGATATAAAAAGTGAAGTACACACACCCTATATTTACGTTTTCTTTCAAGAGTGGTTTTTCCACATAGATCTTCACGGTTACAAGCCTTTTACCATAACTGGGATCTAAAATTTAATAAATGAGGTGGAAGTTGTCACTTTCCAAATCAAAATTTATTGAAACGGTGAGGTACATTTTTATATATTCATATGAATACAGATAAGGACACTTTTTTTAGATAGAAAAGGACTTAATCGAGGCACTTGTAGTGCCTACATAAAACGTTCACAACTAGATTATTTATCAATATATAATCATAAAAACTGTAGTACTTATGTAAAGGGTCTTTGGACAATGCAATCATACAAATACCTTCCCGTGTTCTAGAGTTGCAACCAAGTAGGGAGTCTAAAGCCCCCACAGGTACTCTCCCTCCAGTGTCCTGGACCAAAGGGAAAGGGAATGATACTCTTTTCTTGTTGGCATAAGTGCGAACTGGTATGTCTAGATCTGAGGAAGGACAAGGATCTGGCTGAGGCTCCAGATCATGAGTTTGCTGATCATCTGAGTCAATTTTTATGAGTTTGCTGATCATCTGAGTCAATTTTTACAAAAAAATCTGGTTTCAAACGATCAATTGAAATGGCTTTCTCTACCCCATTAAAATCAATGATGAAAACGCGATCGTCTACTCTTCAAATAATTTTATGAGGACCAGAATAAGGAGTATCCAAAGGACGCTTAACCGCATCAACACGAACAAAGACATGAGAGCACACATATGAGTCTTTGAGAATGAAAGGTCTTTGATTGGAATGGTTTGCTGTAGGAGTAGGTCTGATTCTTCTGATAAACTCCCTAAACTTTTCCAGGAAAAAGTTAGGATCAGATGGCATATCTTTGTTGTTGAAGAACTCGCCTGGAATATAAAATTTTGTCCTGAACATCAGTTGAGCTGGTGATGCATTGAGATCTTCCTTGAAGCATGTACGAAGACCAAGAAGAACAGTTGGTAATAATTGAGGCCAAGAAGTAGGTGCACCGCACATTAAAGCAGCTTTTACTGTTCTGTGCCAGCGCTCGATAAGCCCATTATATTGAGGATGGTATGGTGTAGTGTGAATACGCTGTGCACCAACCATGTGAGCGAGAGCAGTAAATAACCTCAAATTGAGCACCGAGAGATCGATTGTCTTTTAATAAATCTTGAAGCTCTGCTTGTTGAGCATCTTGAATTGTCTGGAAGTCCAAAGCAGTAGGCATGTTGATGACGTTGATCCTAGATAAAGTATCAGCAACAACATTCTGTGTACCCTTGACATAGACTATTTCAGTGGTGAATTCAGAAATGAAACTAAGTTGGTTAAGCTGTCGAGGAAAAGCTTTCTCCAACTTCTGAAAAAAGGCATGGACTAAAGGACGATGATCAGTCTTGACGTAGAATGGACGACATTTCAGAATATGACGAAAGAATTTAATACTGGAGAAGATAGCAAGAAGCTCTCTGTCGTAGGTACTGTAGCGAGTTTTAGTGGGGCTTTATTTCCTAGAGAAAAACTCAAGTGGTTTCCAGATTCCATCTTCAAACTGTTCTAAAGCAGCACCTATAGCACGATCAGAAGCATCTGTAAATAAAGCAATGGATGCTGATGGTGATAAAAATGCAGTGACAACCACTGATGAAATATTGGACTTGCAGTGCTCCAGGGCAGCTTTAAGTTCAGGTGTCCAGTTGATCTTAGTCTTGTTACGTTTCTTTAGAAGTTCATTGAGATTCATTGAATGGTAGAGGCTTTAGGAATGCAACGACGATAATAATTAAACATGCCATGAAAACGTCGAAGATCAGAAATTGTCTCAGTAGTTGAAAAATTGAGAACTGCTTTTACTTTATCTGCTGGGGCTCTGACTCCATATTTTTTGTGAGAATAGCCAAGATAAATAACCCCTTGCTTGCCAAACTAACACTTACTGGGATTAACAACCAGGTTATTTTCCCGTAATAGCTTGAAAATAGCTTCAAGATGTTGCATATCGTCTATATATAAGTTAAACAGCTACAGCGAAGCCACACATCCCTGCCTAACATCTTTTTCGATGTTTAACCAGTCCGTTTAAGCTCCATTTATTCTGACACAAGCAGTGAAATCCTCGAATTTTTCGACTATACCTCGTAATGAAAAGACCTGATCCATACATCTCCTTCCTCTTCTAAATCCTGCTTCTTCTTCTTAGAACGCCGTCTCCCTACAAAGGTTGGCAATCCAACTGGCTATAATGGTGAGTTCTGCCGTCGGAGGAACTCGTATCACTGCTTGCACATCCCATATCATCTCCTCAGTTTCATTCGTCACTCTTTTAATCAATATCTTTGCATACAGTTTGCCGACGATGCTAAGTAAACTAATACCTCGGTAGTTTTTGCACTCCTGCTTATAAAGCGGAAAGATAACTGCCTTGCACCAGTTTCCCTATTTGTGTAGGTATGTTATGGTATAAAATATTATTAATTTTACAAATTTAAAGTTTAAAAACATATTATGTATTTAGGAAACTCATGACATGGGTATTTAAATGTAGTTTTTCTATTTTCTCTGAAGAGCTTATAAGTGATATAGCTGAATTTAGAGAAGCTAAGAATATTTCATCACGCACAACTACTTTTTAATAAAAAAAAATATATGTAATAATTTTAAGTAACCGTATTTCCAGGTGCATCCGGTATAATATGCAAAAAGCTGCCATAAAATCGAATTTTTATTACTCTGTAGCAGCGAACGATTTTTTGTTTCAAACTGGTTTCAAAGCGGGAGATCAAAAGAACCGGTATTTTTTGTAATAAGTACAGTTCACAGAAGCAAACAAAAGTCGTGGAAAATATGCTAACTATTTTCAATGTTATCGCAAACGACCAATCGCGATGCAAGGTTTGAAAGTTTAAAGGTTGGCGCGTATAATCGAAATATTACAATCGAATGATTTTATGAATAATACATTAATGAGTGCTGACAGCTGTTATTTAAAACATGTGTTGTTAGCTTGCCAATGTTTTAATTTATTTCAATTTATTTAACTTTCCTAATAGTACATCAATACAATTGACCTAGATATAATTTTCCTTGTTTACAAAATTATTGGAATTTTAAAAACAAAACTAACCTTACTAATTGGGTTGACAGTTGACACTTATCGATAGTCGGTTTTCGATATGAAATGAAATATATCGATACCAAAAATACAACAACAACGACATGAACACTCCCACCAGGGCTTTTGTTTGCTTCTGCTAACTGTAGATTTGCTATGAACACCATATTTTTGGTCATGCGAATTCAGAAAACATTCGCTCAAAGTAGGTTTGTTACTCTCGGGATAGACTATCTTTGTTGATCGGGATAAGCGATATCGGACATTCAGGTAACCGAACTATGTATATAGGCCATTAAAATCTGCAATTTTGTCGTGTTTTATATTATTTTGTAGTGCTTTTTAAAGAATGTTACATCGTGTTTCACTTAATTTTTGTTTCATTTGCCAAAGTTTAATTTTTTGAAAATTAATTATTATTGTTGTGTTCCATTAGCGTCCATCCTGGGTAAGAAGAAACCCTGAATTAAGTTTCCAAAAGCAAAAAAAGAAAAAATTGTTGTAAAAACATAGTTGAAAGATAAGGAGCTTGTGAATGGACTATGTTCTTTACATTTTAGAATGCTTGGAGCCACCGTAATATTTCATGTACTTACTCCATGATGCTCAGCTTCATGTCTAAACATAATATGATTGATTTTGCAATAAACTCTTGAACTCTATTTTGACGATTTTAACCCTCCAGTGGTCGCGCATTGGTCTCCGAGACCGAATTAGGAGTGATTAGTTATAATTTCCAACGTTTGCGCTCAGTCATTGTTCCTCCAATTATTCCTCAATTGGGGTATTATTGACATTTTAGCATTTATTTTTCCGCGCTGTCATTCTGATAACAAACATATGCTACCCTATGTGTTTGCTAAGGGAAGTATACAATTTAGTGCATATTTGAACGTTATTAAATTTAATATATGGAAGGAATTTAGATATGTTTCTACCATTGTCCTCAATTTTTGTTTATCTGGCTGCTACTCCAAGTAGTCAATGCATCGTAGAGGGTGAAGCTGTTCTTGCAGCAAACCACATTATTGTTTGTGGTGTCAAAGAAAAAAAGGATGATAGGTGGATAATCAGATTTTATTGTTTGCAGACCAGTGCTATTAAAAGTGATCCTCATGAAATCAATGGATGAGATGACTTCAATGATAATTATAAGTAGTTATTTACTTTTGACTTCAATAAAAATAACCAACAAGAGAAATTGCCTGTCTTCTTTCAATGAGTTTATCATATCTTTTTTTTCTCTTCTACCTTCAGACTTTTGGACTGTTATAATGCTGGACACAGGTATATTACTTGGTATAGCAGTCTTTTTCAGGTAAAGTTTCTGATAGTCCTCAGAAAAATTGATAGGTAATTGTATTAACCACATAAAATATAGAAAACAAAATACTTACAATCACCAGGAGTTATGAAATCTTTTTCAACAAAATGTTTATTACAAACTCTCATGTTTTTGGTAACTCTATTTCCTATTTTTAGTTTGATCACCAACAGTTTCTTTCTATCAACTATAGTCACTATTCCCGATTCTCTACTATGCTCAACTCATTTGGGAAATAATTAGTTAAATTGGGTTTTTTTTATACACTGAGTTACATCCAGGTACACCACAATTTGCTCTGCTGGTCATTTTCACGTGATATTGATGCGAGTTTATTATAATAACTTAAACAGTCAGACGTGCAGTTTCAAGTACTGTGTATTTATCAAGTAAGTTGGCAAAAAGGTCTCATACACCGGTGCAACCAGTCAAGTTGTCAGTTTAAGGTCTGTGAGTCCGTCGCGATCTCTATAAGAGCTGCCGATTTTACTAGTTTTTTTGAGGTAAAATTAAAAATTATATAATTTTGGAAGGGAAAGTAACTTAATATATAATTTTTTAGAAATGGAAAGTTATGAAAAAGAAAAGAAACACTTGTTTTTTTTTACTGAAAATAGTCGCAAGAAGGGTAGACCTATCGTGTGGGCCGTGGACGGCACGCACTGCGACTATTAGAAGGGGGAGGGATAATAGAAAGAAAATGATCGTGGACCCGCTTCTTGAAAAGTTGCAGGTCATAGTTCTCTGGAAGTTCTTTTGGAAGCTTAGTCCATTCTTTAGCGGCCTGTAAAAGAAGGATTTTTGAAGATTGGTCCCTGTAGTGTGAATCTTGAGAGTAAATGGGTGAGACTGATCAGCGTGTCGAGTTCTTCGGTCGAATGTGGCCAGTGGTGGTACAAGAGTTTGTATTTTTCTGGAGCATTTGCCATGGAAATATCTGTAGAGTAATGTTTGGGTCTGCAACTCTTCTTCTATGTTCTAGTTGTTGAAGAGAATCTGTGAGAGTTGAGCTGTTTATCAACCGAATGGCCCATTCTGAATGGAATCTAGAAGATGAAGAGAATGCCTTGGTGCTGAACCCCAAATGTGCGAGAAATACTCCAGAAATACTCGGATTTGAGCCTTGTACGTCTTTAACAGTTGATCAGGAGTAAAAAACTTTCTAGCTTTCCACAGAAAACCTAGCCTCTGGCTTGCTGACTTTGCGATTTTAGCAACATGGTTATGCCAAGACATATTATTAGACACCGTGACTCCCAAAATCGAGATGGAGGAACTTGATTCAAGGGTATTTACAGACATTGTGATGGAATGATTTGAGGAATTCACTTTCTTGGAAAAAGTGGCGCTTTGTGTTTTCTGGGCGTTGAACTGAACAAGATTGTTGGTTCCACACTCGACGATTGCTTCAAGATCTCCATTGATGGAATCAACCTGTTCCTGTCTGAGTCTATTTGTATTATTTACCGAAAGTGATCGATAGGATGTGAAAGTTGAGACAAGTGTGCTATCGTCTGCGAAACTATAAATAGGGTTCGTGGTGGTTTTCAAGAGGTCGTTGATGTGTAAAAGAAATAGGGTGGGGGACAGGACGGAACCCTGGGGGACCCCAGCATTGGTTTTTAACGCATCAGAAGAAATACCGTCAACTGCCACATGTAAGGAGCGGTCTTGCATGAAGCTTAAGAGCCATTGGCGCAGTTTGGTTGGGAGACCGTAGGCAGATAATTTGCTTAACAGTGCCTGGTGCCAAACGCGGTCAAAGGCTTTAGATATATCCAAGCCTTTTGCACGGGATTCACCAAACTTCTCAATAGTGGTTGTTAAAGTTGAACATCTTTATTGTTTTCTTATGTTTTGTTTTTCACCATGAAAATATTATTGAAAAAAGTTGAATTTGTTAGTGTGTGACATATTTAGTCAGAAGTTTGTAATTCAAAAATAAAGTCATATTTTTGAAGAGATTTATTGTGTCCTGACTCTTCAAAAGTTACATGGTCCTTCGAGCTAATTAAAGAATACGCTATGGATACCAGAAGTACTGCTAAAACTGATATGGATGAAGATATGATATTACGTCGAAGTACAAGGTGTACTAAAGGAGTTCCGCCTCGAAGATATGCTGCAAGTGAGATTACGAATATGGTTTCTAGTAGAGCTAGAGTAACTGAAACCATTCCTAGTGCGCTCGTTATTCCCACTTCAGTTCATGATGCCCCTTCTGCGATGGCAGCTCCTAAAGATGTCGTGTCTCAAATGAAATCCAAATCAGAAAATTTATTTAATAGTAGATATGGAGATATCGATGTCAGAAGTCATCAGTTTCAAGAAAAGTCTGTCATTTCTAGAAAATCCGAAGCGTCAAAGTTAAATTTAGAAATGAAAATTATAGAAGAACAAGAACAATTGGATCGAGAAGAAGCTGCAGAAAGATTGAGAATGATCGAGAAGAAACGTGAAGTTTTGAACAGAAAGATGGAAATAAGGAAGAAAATCATCGACACAGAATCAATAAATGATAAAATTTCTGAATATTCTGGTGAAGAGAAGATGTACAGTTCTGATCGGCTTCATAACTGGATTGACGATGCAAGAAAATGTGCTACTGTAGAAACCATTCCAAGGTTGGAGAATACATACTCTCTCCCGGCGATGGAACTTCCAATGAACAATGGCAGCAGCAACAAAACAAATGGTATTCTTGCAGATATCGCTAAGCAGTGTGTTGAAAATGCAGCTAATACAAATAAATTGTTATTGCGCCAAAAACTTAGAGACCTCACTACTTTTACTGGAGAATTGAGTAAGTGGCCAATATTCTTCACTGAATATCAACGCACAACAAAATCTTATGGATTGAGCGACGAGAAAATTTTTCTTCGATTGGATAGAGCGTTGAAAGGTAGAGCCAGAGACACGGTTAAGGCTTTACTCACATCCTCAGCTAATGTTCCTAAGATAGTCAAGATGCTGGAAATGAATTTCGGACGTCCAGAATGGATTATATTTTCGCTTATGGATAAGGTCAAGAAGCTCAACCCAATCAATGAAGACAGATTGGAAAGCAGCATATTTTTCCTAAATTCCGTGTCGAATATGGTGACCACAATCAATAACGTTGGTTGCAAGAATTATCTGTACAAACCAGAGTTACTGTCTTCTTTGGTCGAGAAGTTGCCGCAAAATCAAAAATACAGCTGGGCAAAAGTTAAATACAAGCTTGAAAAGGAGGAAGATCATTATTATACTTCACTTGAAGATTTCGTCAACTGGTTCGAGGAAGAAGTGAATTCTATAGCTACAATTTCGAATCCCTTTCAAAAAAATCCTCAGAAGCCTAACCCGAAGAAGGAAAATGTGTTTGTTTCGAAGAAAACGTCTGATAAAAAGGATCAAACTGCAAATGGATGTGCATATTGCAATAGTCCGAATCATGTTATTGCTGAATGTGGAGATTTCCTTGAAATACCCATCATCGAACGAAGAGCTGCTGTTTTAGAACGAAAACTCTGTTTCATCTGTCTGAAAGTTGGTCATTTAGCTACAAGATGTTTCAATCAGAAAATCAGATGTACCGAGAATGGGTGTAAGGGAAAACACAATAAACTCTTGCACTTAGAAAGATCTTCAACAGAAAAACCTCAACCTTCTACGTCCACGAAGAATAATGAGAAACCAGGTCAATTCTGTGCCAATCAGAATATGTCTGCAGGTCAATCTGTACTGTTTAGAATCGCATATGTGAAGGTGCGTGGTCCAGCTGGAGAGTCTCAAGTTTTCGCTCTTTTTGATGAAGGTTCCACATGCACAATGATTGAAGCTGCATTAGCTGCTGAACTCCAATTAAATGGACCAACTATTCCGTTATGTTTTCAATGGACTAACGGAATTAACTATTATGAAGATGATTCCAAGGCTGTTTCCTTCGAAATCGCAGCAGATTCATCTAACTCTTCATTTTACAAGATGAAAGAAGTTCGCACCGTCAGCAACTTAGATCTACCACTACAAAGGTTTGATGTAGAAAAGATAATGAAGAAGTTTCCTTATCTCGACAGCAAAATTCTTGAATCTGTCAGATTTGTCAAATCAAAAATGTTGATAGGCCAGGACAACTGTGGACTAATAATACCAAGAAAAATCATTCAGCCCAGATTGAATCAACCCATAATGTCGAAGTCGAAGCTTGGATGGACAATTCATGGACCACTTGATAATGAAGGAACTAATAGTATTGAACATGTTAGTCTTTGTTGTAATCAATCAATGCAAGACGACGAACTTCATCGTTTAGTAAAAGATAGTTTCCGTTTAGAAGATTTTGGTATAAAACAGATAGACAATGTTATCAAGTCATTGGAAGATAAAAAAGCTCTATATATCATGAATAATACGATGCAAAAGGTTGGTAATCACTATTCTATCGGACATCTTTGGAGGAACGCACACGAAACATTACCTGATAGCCGACAAAGTGCGATAAAACGTCTTTACTGCATGGAAAGGAAGATGGATAAAGATCAACAGTTTGCTGAACAATACTGTAACAAGATAATAGAGTATCTGGATAAAGGTTACGCCAAGATACTCGATGCTGATGAGGTGGTAGATACTCCAAAAACATGGTACTTGCCACACTTCGCGGTATGGAACATAAACAAGCCTGGCAAAATTCGACTTGTTTTCGATGCGGCAGCGAAGAGTCACGGTTCCAGTCTCAATAATTTCCTCCTCCAAGGTCCAAATTTAGTTCCATCATTAATTGGAGTGTTATGGCGTTTTCGACAAGGCAGAGTGGCAGTAAATGGTGATATTGCTGAGATGTTTCATCAGGTCTTGATTAGAGAAGAAGATAGATGTGCGCAACGATTCTTCTGGCGTGGTATGGACCGGAAACATTCTCCTAGAATATATGAGATGAACGTCATGATTTTTGGAGCAATTTCCTCACCTGCTGTTGCTCAATTTGTCAAGAACACCAATGCTGAAAATTTGGAAAACCAGTATCCAGGTATATAAAGAGCTGTGAAGAAGCAGCATTATGTTGACGATTACCTCGATTCCTTCTACACCGAGGAAGAGGCAGTAGAGCAAGTGAAAAACGTGATAACAGTACATCTACAAGCTGGCTTCAAGATGACAAAATGGACAAGTAATTCGAAAAAAGTAATTGCTTCAATACCTGCGAATTTAAGAGCCGTTGACCCAGGAAATCTGAAGATTGACACCGAGAAGTATGAACGAGTTTTGGGGCTCTCATGGTCGCAAGTGACGGATAGTCTTGTTTTCACCTTCAACCTGAAAAGAATAGATCCCCAAATTTGGAAATGCCAGAAGATTCCTACGAAGAGAGAAGTTTTGAGAGTCACCATGTCTGTTTTCGATCCTCTAGGGTTTCTAGCTCCTATCATGATAAAATCCCGGACTCTCATGCAAAATATGGGTAGAAGAATTGCAGAATTTGGTTCCAATAAGCCTTCCTAGATACTACTTTCCTTCCTGTAGATCTCAAATACACCTTGTAGATCTGCATGTCTTCTGCGATGCGAGTGACAAATCATATGCTGCAGTTGCTTTCTTGTGTTTCAAGGAAAATGAAAGTATCCAGACATCTTTGGTTGGCTGTAAATTCAAAGTTGCCCCCTTGAAACAACAAACCATCCCAAAATTGGAACTACAGTCTGCTGTACTTGGAATAAGGCTGGCAAGATCAATTTCCTCTGAGATTGAGTACAAAATCCAAGAAACTCATTTTTGGAGTGACTCTATGGTTGTACTTAGCCAAATAAGATCTGAATCAAAACGTTTTCCAATTTTCGTTGCTTGTCGTTTGGAAGAAATCTATGAATTCTCAACAGTGAAACAATGGCATTGGGTACCATCAGCCCTAAATGTGGCAGATCTTGCAACAAAGATAATGAAAACTACGCAATTCACTTCGGAAAGTATGTGGTTGCGAGGACCAGACTTCTTGAGGTCTGTTGAGAAAAACTGGCCAAAAGGACCAATCAACCAGTGCAAGGAAAAAGAAGATGTATTGGTAACAAGAACTGCTTTTGATGTGAAGCAACCTCTGCCAGACATTCACCGATTTTCCAAATGGTCTAGACTCATCAGGTCAACTGCATGGGTGATATATTTCTCCAAAATTCTACGAAGAAAGAAGACAGAGAGACCAAGAACTTTATTGTTGAATTTGGACATGATCTCTGAGGCTACGAAAATGTGGATTCGCCGGAGTCAACTGGAATACTTTGAGGATGAGTTGAAAACTTTGAAACTGAAAAAGATCCTTTCCAAGTCAAGTCGTCTATTCAAGCACTCAGTTTTTCTTGATGAAGATTATATCCTGAGGATTTCTGGAAGAATACCTGGAGATGTCGAAATCGATAATGATTCCCGGAATCCAATTGTCCTGGACTATAAACACAAATATACGGAACTGTTGATCAAGCATCACCATGAAACAGCAAGACATGTCGTTATGAAATCTCAAATAATTTGAGAACAAAATTTTGGATCATCAAAATTCGACAAGCTGTCAAGAAATGTTTTCGAACTTGTCAGATTTGTAAAATAAAAAACTGTAAACCTGCAAATCCTGAGATGGGTTATCTACCGAAGGAACGCGTGGAAAGTTACGTGTACCCCTTCAGTTATGTCGGAGTGGATTTTTTCGGCCCTATGAACGTATCTCTCGGAAGGAGAATTGAGAAGAGGTACGGTGTACTGTTCACGTGTTTATCAGTACGAGCAGTTCATATCGAATTATCAGCAAGTTTGGATACCAGCTCAACAATTTCAGCCATAAGAAGGTTCATGTGTAGACGTGGTCAGCCAAAGGAATTCATTTCTGATAACGGCACAAACTTTGTCGGTGCTGAAAGAGAATTGAGAGAATGGATTCAGTCTCTCGATCAAGATGTTATAGTAAACTTCCTGAGCCTTAAACATATTAAATGGAAGTTCAATCCAGCTCGAGCATCACATATGGGAGGAGTATGGGAGCGGATGATACGAACAGTGAAGACAGCTCTCAAGATATCATTGAAGTCAGTCAATCCTAGTGAAGAGGTACTGCATACATTACTGCTTGAAATTAAATACATGATGAACTCGAGACCACTCACGCATATTTCAATTGATCCAATGGAACCAGAAGCGATTAAACCAAATCATTTTCTGTTGCTACGTCCTGGAGGAGTGTTAACTTGTGCAACCGACGAAAAAGTTTCCAGAAAAAAGTGGTGAATTGCTCAATCTCTAGCTGATTCTTTTTGGAGGCGGTGGATACGAGAATATAGACCCACTTTGATCCAGCGCTCAAAATGGCATTCGAAAACGGATTTGGTGAAAGTCAACGATATTGTATTAATTTTTGATGAAAAAGCACCGAGAAACACATGGCAGCTTGGAAGAATCGAACAAGTTTACCCTGGTAAAGATGAAGTCATCCGAGTCGTCGAAATAAGAACAAATCGAGGTGTTTATACCAGACCAGTTACGAAGATATGTGTTCTACCTACATCTGGAGAATAATTGATGGTGAAGAGAGGATCCCTTTACGCGTCGGAGAATGTTAAAGTTGAACATCTTTATTGTTTTCTTATGTTTTGTTTTTCACCATGAAAATATTATTGAAAAAAGTTGAATTTGTTAGTGTGTGACATATTTAGTCAGAAGTTTGTAATTCGAAAATAAAGTCATATTTTTGAAGAGATTTATTGTGCCCTGACTCTTCAAAAGTTACAGTGGTTGTCCAGAGATTTGTCCAGATATTTAATGAGTTCTATGTTAAAATCTTTTTCCATAACTTTGGATACGACTAAGAGCAATTCAATAGGGCGATAATTCGCAGGAATGGTCTTCTTTCCTTTTTTCGGAATGGGTTGGACTTCTACGTATCGTTGGGGGTTGTTTCCCACTAGTATCGAGGGTTGAGTTAGAACTGAACACTTCGACCAGCAGATCCGCTTTTTCCTTGGAAGATACGGCTGTCGTGCCGACAGACCTCTCGAGTAGTGGTAAAGAAGAATTACTACGAGGGAGCCAAGTGATTTTAGATTCAAAATCACTAAAAGAAATACCCCAAACAAATCCAATAGTTTATTTCAATTTAGTCCCTTTAAATATAAACATATTGTTACGAATTTTTAGATCTATCTTGGGTTCCGCGATTAAAACTCTCGATCCAATAACCAAACAATGTTTATTTCAATACAATAAATTCTATTTTTTATAACCACTTAGATATTCTAGCTATAACACTTTTACAACTCTACATAACTATTTACATTTAATAATTCGTAAACACATAAGCTAATACTGTTTTCTTGTTATGATCGTTTCATACATACATACATAAAGTCACGCCTTTTTCCCATAGGGGTAGGCAGAGACCACTTCCTTCCACTTGCTACGGTTCGTACACACATCTTTTGCTTTCTTTCCCCTTTTATATATCCGATATCACAGTTCCAGATCATTCCACCAGTTTCTCCATTATTCGACGCGGTTCCAGCGGTTGCTCGACCTTGTCGGACCCCTTCGGCGGCTAACAAAGTGAGCGGTCAAATACGGACCCTCGGTACGGTCGATTTCTCGGTTGCTGACAGGACCGGATTTGTAACATCATCCCCCTCTCAAATTTGATCGTCCCGATCAAATACTTGCGGAACCTCTCCATTGTAAGGCTTTAACCTTTCTAGGTGGACGACTTTCATCTTGGTTCTGGGACTGCGTTGGATTCTATAAACCACATCATTTATCCTTTTTATCACCTTGTATGGCCCTTCCCAAGATGGTGTCAACTTGGGAGAAACACATTTCTTTCGTTGTGGATTATACAGCCATACTCGATCTCCTTCTTTAAATCCCGTCGAATTTGCTCTTAGGTCATAGCGAGCCTTCATTTTATTTCTTGCCGACCTCAATCTCTTCCTAGCCGTTTCATGGATTTTGAACAAGCTGTCCAGTCACTCGTCTGCATAATCTTGAACTTCTTTCTTCTTCTCTTCTCTCTCTTCTCTTCTTTCTCTTTGGCTCTTGGTGACCCGAACACCAAATCACAGGGTAAACGAAGTTCCCTTCCGAAGACTATGCTGGCTGGAGTGAGCTTTGTAGAATCATGAACCGCTGCTCTATAGGCCATCAGGAATAATAGAAGGCGTTGATCCCAGTCTTTCTGATGTTCTTCTACTACTTTGGATAGATATTCTTCCATAGTCCGATTAAACCTTTCAACCATGCCGTCTGACTGTGGATGTAGTGGGGTAGTCCTGGTTTTGTTGATACCCATCAATTCGCAAACTTTCTTGAATAGGTTCGATTCAAAATTTCTTTCTTGATCGGAATGTAGCTCAATAGGTACCCCGAATCGTGAGAACATGTTGTCTATCAAGACTCTTGCGACTGTAGGTGCTTCTTGGTTTGGCAGGGCATAGGGTTCAACCCACTTACTAAAGTAACCCATAGCAACCAATATGTATCTGTTGCCGTCATTGGAAATGGCCTGGCTACATCGATGGCAATTCGTTCAAAAGGGGCTCCTACATTGTACTGTTTCATTTTGCCTCTGGATTTTGTTTTAGGACCTTTGCTTGCTTCACAAACTGGGCATCTTCTACACCAATTCTCTACGTCGTCACGACACTGGACCCAATAGAATCTTTGTCTTATTTTATCCAAAGTTTTATTAACTCCCAGATGACCCCCTGATTTTCCTCCATGGATCTCCTCCAAGACTTCATTAATCCTTGTCTTGGGCACGACCAGTTGGGAAGTTGTTTTCTTGCCATCGGCCGACTCCCAAACTCGTTTCAGCAATCCATTCTCAACAGTAAGGGAATCCCATTGTGCCCACATGGCTTTGAATATTGGTGCCCGGTCGGAGATGTCCTTCCAAGTAGGTCTCTCGGCTCTACTTTCCTTCCAACGTAGAAAGTCCAAAATGTTGGGATCATTCTCTTGGTCTTGTCTTAGATGGGCTGCTGTTCATTTATCATCAGGCATCAGTCTCGCTTATTGCACAAATAGTTGTCGAATCGAATGAGCTTGGCCAGTGTCAACCCTGCGTTGGACCAAGTTGGTTCGTCTCGATGTTGGTCTAAAGATGTCACCTTCGGATGTGATGAGTCTTCCAGCAGCGTTGTTTTTATCCGACGATTGATGTCCTTCGTAGTACACACTAGCAACTCTTACCGGAATAGCTTGCTCTGTCTTAACTGAGGCTCGTCTCTCATGATATCCTTCTGAAGACCCTCTAGATGACCTGGTTCTCGTAGGTGATAGGAAATGTGGTTGTATTCTTGCAGGTGAGTTTGATTGTGTTTGGTATTCTTACTCTACAATCTTTGATGAAATGTCCTTTTTTTTACATCGGTAACAGATTCGTTTCCAATGGTTGGCTATGTTGTTTATTATGGCCTTGATCTCATCCAATGTTCCCGCAGGTATGTTTGTTCGTGGTGGTACTCTGCAATCCTTAATGAAGTGTCCAGTTTTTCCACATCGGTAGCAGGTTAGTTTCCGCTGGTTGCCTATACCATTTATCATGGACCTGATCTATTCCAAAAAATTTCCAAAATGCCCTTTGGCTACGTCGCTTTGATGGTCTGATTCTTCGATTGACACTGTTCGGATTTTTGGCCTTGAAATACTAAAGGCGGCCTCCACTTCCAATGATCGTACCAAAGCTTTCCCACTTCTATTGAAGTTCGTCAATCGTAGAGCGCATTTGTGTTGTTTCCCGCACTTGTAGCACGTGGGGTTTGGCTCTTTGCAATGTTTTTGTACGTGGCCATATCTGCAGCATCGATATATATTTTTGTTAAATCAAAATACACGTATCCTTTTTTTTAGCATTTCTTTTATCATATTGTAATTTCCTCGGATAAAGGCATTGATCTTGTATGGGTTTCGGCATTGCCGGGTCGTAATTATTTTGAATTCGTCTTCTGTGTCTGGATGTTTTTGTAGGTCGTCGTTTTAGTATATTATGCATTTGAAAAGGTCTTGTGTCGTTGTGTGTTTGTGGAGGCCTGTAAGGATAATTGTGGGCGTTTTTGTTTTGGTTACGTCGGTAGATTTTTTGTTTTTGTGATTAATTTGTCTTCTGTTATTTTATTTTTTGAAGAAAGAATTATCCCGGTGTTTGTCGGTCTGACTGTGGAATCTCGTAGATTATTTGGCTTAATGATTGTCTTGAGCACTTGAAGCGCGTTCCCGCCGGTCCACTCTGTCGATTTAATGAGTGTGTCGAAGTTTTTTGTTCTGTGTGTTATATCTGTTGTTGTTTGTTGTGTTCCGTTTAAACCCCTTTTGGTTAGTTCGGCGTAAGTTTTATTTGGTATCGGCATTGCCGGAAAAGTGTTAATGTCATTTTGTAGTGACCGGTGTGTTGTGATGTTTGGAGTGATCGGTTGTTGTTGATTTAGATTATGTGCGTTCTGATTTAATTTTATTTGAGAAATTAACTCACCTTGTATCATGAAGTTTTTCGCCTCCTGGTCCCCGATCCTGGCGAATAGGCCTGTTATTGTGTCCATCAGTTTTGAAAAGTTACCTTCTATGGTGTCTCTTTCTTTGTGTCCAAGTAAAGTTTTGCTGCTGGTGTCCTTAAGGTTTTTGCGGATCGTGTTTTTTATCTCTTGTTGGTATTTGTTTGCGTTTGCTAGTGTATACGTTAATGAGTTGTTTGGTTCGATGCCAATGTTTTGCTCTGTTCCGTTTCCTATATTTCTTTTCGCGCCTTTTTGTTTCTCCTTGTTTTGTTTGATTCGTCGCTGTTGCGGACGGGAGAATTCGTGTCGGACATGTTTTTAGTTTTTCCGTATTTGAATCTATTTACCCCTCCCGTTTTGTTTTTACGGGTGGATTGTTCTTCCGCGTCCGTCTGCTCTGAGTACGTGGACATGTTGTCCATTGCGCGATCAGTCTTTATTAAAGTTTTGTTATTTGGCACTTTCCCGATTTACTATTTGTGGTGACCTACGGTGTTGTATTGCACTGAAACACTGTTCTCGAAATAACACTTTTATTTCTAAATTTATTATGGTATAAATTTACTTTAGCACACTTACCAAAAAAAAAGACGTTAATTTTAGTCGATGCGGCTTGTAAATCTAAGCCGAATGACACCACTCTCAGGTTAAGGGGATGGCCCGTTTAAAAGTTAGGCCCCTTTTAATTTTCGAATTTCCGATTTTTGGAGGCACATTTTTTTGGCCAAAACTTTTGTGCACAGTTAAACGATGATTTTATTTCATGCAGCATGATCAACCGAGTCGATTGGCACCACTCCCAAGTTCAGCAAACGGCCCTTTCAAAAGTTACAACACTTTTTAATTCTTCAATTTTAGAGTCGTGTTTGCAATCATGCTGCGACTGAAAATACTAACACTTGTGTCATTCGACGCAGTATGACCAACCGAATCGAATAAACTACGAATGTTGAGTTAATTTCCATAAAATAAATAAGGTATAATTCAAGAATACGGCTGCCAAATGAATTTTCATAAAACTTTCATAGGTCATTAAAACACACTATAAAATGAATATCCTGATGGAAATTTTTGCGTGGAAACGTTTAAAAATTACTTTCTAAAAAAAATGTGTGAAAAATTCATCATGGTTGCTACTTCAAGGGTAATTTTCATAACAAATTTTTACCTCGATTAAACACTTAAAATTCCTCGTATTTTTCTGCAACAGAATTTACACATTATAATTCACCTATTTCACCCTTTCATTGCAATTATTTAACGAGATAAGAGTTAATAGATCGAAAGAAATTATTCATTATTATTGCATTATTGATAGACAGAAACACTGGACTACTTTGACAAATGACAGGCTTTTTAAATCCGTACTTGGAATTGCGACGTTGCCAGAGTGCGCGTAAATTTTTTTTTATTAATTATAGATTCGACTGTTAATCGATGATGAACATAAAAAATTAGCCTAACCTAACCTAACGGCCTAACCTAACACCAACAGTACCTTTTTTAACCAATCGACTCGGTTGATCATGCTGTATGAAATAAAATCATCGTTTAACTGTGCGCAAAAGTTTTGGCCGACAAAATGTACCTCCAAAAATCGGAAATTTGAAAATTAAAAGGGGTCCAACTTTTTAACGGGGCATTTCCTCAACCTGAGAGTGGTGTCATTCGGCTTAGGTTTACAAGCCGCATCGACTAAAATTGATGTCTTTTTTTTTTGGTAAGTGTGCTAAAGCACATTTAAGAAGGGGTTAACCTTTACAAACAGGTCAGAGTAAATTTGCGGTGTGAAGAGGGAAGTAAAAATCCCGAGCGAAGGGGGCGGAGACCAATGACAAACAAAAAAGGTTAGCACTATTTGCATCTCACTTCAACTTATTATCGAGTAACTTTCGTAGTAAATTTGGCCTTGCCGGGTCTGCGGCCGTCGTCGTCGGCCGTTGGAATTCTCAGAATAGGCCTGTATAAACAAAAAATGTCCATAAGAATATTAAAAATAAAATGAGTATCCTTTTTGTCGTAATGAATATTTCGCGTATGATGAATATGGATATGGGTAGGTAGTTAATAAAAAATAGATACATGACAAACAAAAAAAGGTTAGCACTAATTGCGTCTCACTTCAACTTATTATCGAGTAACTTTCGTAGTAAATTTGGCCTTGCCGGGTCTGCGGCCGTCGTCGTCGGCCGTTGGAATTCTCAGAATAGGCCTGTATAAACAAAAAATGTCCATAAGAATATTAAAAATAAAATGAGTATCCTTTTTGTCGTAATGAATATTTCGCGTATGATGAATATGGATATGGGTAGGTAGTTAATAAAAAATAGATACACATAGAAAAAAGAAACGCTGCAAAAATGCTCTTCATGGAAAAACTGAAAATTTTCATACATAACAAAATATTTAGAAATATTCTTCTTCGATAGGTATGAAGAAATGACATTTTTCAAGGTATTCAGTAATATTCAGTATGCTCACTGAACTTGAAAACTCGAAAACTCACAGGATATATTTGAAAACAAAATATATACATAACAATCTAATTGTACAGAAATACCTCAAATCAATCTCTTATTTCCATATTTCTCTCGTATCTACTGTCAACTATTTCAGACAGCAAATATTTCATATAAAAATCTACTAATTTTGATTCCATCTTATTTTGCCAAAATGCATCATTACGATAAATTTTTTCAATTTTTAGACCTTTATATGTCCATACCGCGAAATAACAAAATTCAAAGCCAGTTACATGCAATTGACCTTGAACTTGGTAATACCAGTTATGGTTTTTATTGAACTCCCCATTTTTCCTCCAACACTGGTGTCATATCTCGTGCAGAATAAGGACACTTAACTTCTACAATAACTTTATTGGTTCCTTCGATAACTCCATCAGGACTTGCAGCAATAAAGTCGATGTACTGATCGATGAATAAACCGCATTTAGAAATTTGAACTCCCAGGTGTTTCTCTAATTGCTTAATAGCATTTTTTTCATTTTCCTCGCCATGTTTCAAAGATTTGGCAAATATTTTCTTTGGATACAGTATTGATTTAATTAAATTTTTTTTTTCAAAATTGCCAAAGGAATTTTGGTATTGTGGCTTACCGCTGACGCAAAACATCGAGACTGGAAAGAACGTCTGAGAACATAGTTAATCCTCTTCCCTCCAGTGTGTTTTGCAATAATCCCGTTGAATTGCTCTACCGAATTATTATCTACATCTAATATCAAGCTTGCAGAATGATTGGAAATATACCTCACATGACCCATCATTTTATCATATAATGCTGCAAACATAAAATATGCAATTAAAAATATGAAAATTAATAATCAGATGCTTATAGTCATTAAAAAATAAATGAAAATATGTACAGACATAAATATTTCGATAAATATTTATTTCAACATACATACCACCCTTTTTATATAACTAACAGAATAATTATTTTGAATGAAACTTACGTGTTAATTTCATATCTGCAATCATATCACGGGTATGTGAACTTTCAGCTACACTTTGTTTTTGGCAAAAGTAGGTACAACAATGTAAATGTTGACCTAATATGTGGAAAGGGCTGTTCAATATATCTTTCCGTAGTTTCTCACATTTTTCCTCCATAGTGCCACCTTCGTTTTTTCTGTATTTGATGGCTTCTGTGATGGCATAGCGGAATCTTAGTAGGTTTTTCTGAAAAATATTGAAAAACTTTAATTTCCATATTGAGTCCAAAAAAAGGCTTGGATTAAAAATTGGTGCAGACATTTCAGAAAATTCATAAAAATAGATTACTGTGATTCATCTTTTATTACACATACCTTTATTTCTTTTCTTAGTACCAAAGGACCAGCGTTGGTGTCTTTTCGTAAATCTCGCATTTTATTGATATAATTTCTCAATAAGTGATTCCTACACTCGATCACTCTTATAGATTAATCCATGCAAATCCATGCTCTGCATGAATCCTTCACAGATTATGGCAGATTCCATTGCTGATGCAGATCCTTCCCAATTTTTATAGCATGTGTGTGATGGTGTGGCTATGGGATGGCGCTTACACATGAGACAGAATTTATTTTTAACCGCCAGATATAATACTTTTTTGTTCTATATCCTACAATCGCTGCTGCTCCACTCAACGAGTTATAATTGTGGCGGTATGATCTTTTGGCCCACACCCCATCACACACAACTGTTATAAATGGAATTTCATTAGGAGTTAGGTCACCATTCTCAATTGCTAAAGCCTTTTCCTCTTCAGCGGCTTTAGTCATCTCATCCAAGGCAGATGATTCCCAATAATTGCCCAAACTATCTTGATATCTGGTATACGCTTTGCCAGACATAACTGGAATATCCAACGATGCTCCAATCTGACTAAGGTGTTCATGTCCAGAGCCACTACTCATTACATCCAATACTGCATCATTATTCAACTGTTTTTTGTTTTGCACAGTTGATACGTAATGTTGGGTTAGACACATGGAACATTGAAAATGGATGTTGGATGCCATACCCCGTTTGGTTTCTCCAACAATTACAAGATTATCCAAATTACATCCCAAATGAGGGGCATGATTATTTGAAGGAATCAATGAAATGTTGGATATCTATCAATCTTCTTCCCTCGAGTTCATATCCATTCATCATCTGGTGTGTATTATTTGGGAATTTCACAACATTTTCTTCATTCAAGTTGTTGGTTCCATCACCATTGACAAGTTCTACTTCACCTTCCATCTCGCCTTCCATATTCAAATAATTCAGGTTCGCATTGTTTGAGTCATCACTTGGGGTAGTTGCCGAGCATTCAGTTTTATGGATATTGTTGATGTCAATATCATACAGATTCTTGAGATAGGATTTTTGGTTCGAAATATCTAAATATTCTCCATTTTTCGATTGTAACTTGCCTAACACTGACGGAGTTTCTTTCCTGTATAAATTATTCAAACGAAAAACACCATCCATAAAAATATCAGCAGTCTAATCCACTATCAAAACAATCAGAAGTGCTTAAAGTTTCGTTAATAGATGATTTAGGATCTGAAAATTCATAATTTTCGCCTAATGAACTTTGTGATAGATTATCCATATCCGTTATATGATCTTGAGGTTCTCCAGAATTAAACACAGAGTGATGATCAAATGAGTCCCGTTCATCTGATGTGAAGGAGTTTACTGAGGTAGGAATAGGCTGAAAATAAATTTGACGTAAAAGATTAATCTTCAATAAGTAGCAATATCGATTCAAATTATTTTTTAGGAAAGCATTCCGAAAATTCGAAACAGTTAGTGTAATAAGTATCTAGTTATGGAATATTCATCATTATCAAGTCATCAAGCTCCCATGAAAAGAACTATACCCAGATAACACCGACCATCGGCCCAGCATTTGTATCGCACATGTCTACCAGCAGTTCATGTTCCGGTCAGGCAAATAATACTTTCCCAGCATCGAGGTGTCCAGGCGGCCGCCAGCCAGCCGCAATACACTCTCCCGGCGATTGAAAGTGCCTTGGAAGTGCTCTAACGGCAACAGATTTTAGTGCATGATTGATGCAGGTCAACTGCCTCTTATGGAGGTGTGCTGATTGCACTGCTTCTTAAGCACTCCTGATGCACTATTTTGAAGTACTTTTATTTTCCATAGTCGGCCGTTATCGGTGTTACCTGGGTAATCACTCTTATAAAACACTTCCAGTAGATTGGTATGAATAACATATTTTCTGTTGAAATGTTAAAATATTGGCTTTTTCGATTCTTTTTTATAGCTACAGATATATACCAATACCCATTTAAAAATATTTACTTACCTTATTTAATCTCAAAATCCTTTTTTTTACTGATAATTTCTTCACAGAAAGTCTTTTACGATGTTTATCGCCTGTTCGATAATTTAAACTCGACATGCTTGATCACAATATCACAAGTTCACAAACTAACAAGTGTCACCATCTGAATGCAATCGCAAACTAACTACCTTTCTGTCGTCTGTTATACATGCATATCTGGCCGGCTCTTTGTGCATCACCCTTGCCGTCGCCGTTTACGTTTTTATCACCTAATTAGTCTTTTTCGAAAATGCAATAAATCCCTTTCGCAACTTCTATTGACATCATCACACGTGCTGAAATTTTTGGAATAGCTTCAGTGCTATTTTTAATTTTTATGAATGAAATTACGATTCATTCAATAATTCATAGTATCTATGTAAAAGTGCTTATTTGGTGCAAGGGCGCTCGAATCAGTCATAAAAAATGCTCCGTAATTGTGTCTGCAGAGGTTTAGCAAAAATCATTTTTGACCTAGTAGTTATTGATGGATCGCGATAATTTTTTTTTTCAATAAAGACAACTGTATAATTGAGGCATCTCTTGAAGTACTTTTTTGAAATACGATATATCTTGTGAGATAAAAAATAGTGAATATGGCCGATATTTCGTACTATTTTTTTTAGTTTTTTTTTCAAAAAATAAAAAAAGTACTCTGAGAGATGCCTAGATCCAACCTTTCACAAGCAGAAAGTGAAAAAAAATCTCGATTTTTTTTCAGCGAGGTCCGAGTAATATGATTTTTGCCATTCCTTGTTTTACAAAGTTTTAACATCAATCCCAAATAAGGTTAAACCCCTCTTAAGCCATTATTTATTTTTATATTATCAACAAGAATCGAGTACAATATGTGTAACATCTTTCTTGAATCTCAGTCGTCAATTGAACTGCGTGCCGTTCTTAACGTATCAGCTAGACTGACTCAGCACAGTTCTTATGCAATACTATGTTTCATACGGAGTGTCTACTGGTCTCCACACGGAGTGTCTGCTGGTCTCCACACTATTGTTTTACTATCACTGATGATAAACACTATAGATTGATTTTAAAAAAGGTTCTTAGTCTCTATCTATTTTCTGTGCACTTTTCACTGTGTTTTTAATAAATTTTTAAATAAAAACCGAACAAGCGCCCAGACTATTTAATTTTATTGATTGAAATAATTATTGTTTTGTGGTTATCACGTTTCACTTCGATTTTATATTTTACGGCGATGATTAATAATTAAAGATAGCGGTAATTTAATATTATCGACCGACGGCGACGTCCGATGTCTACGGTGTTTGAAATTAAACTGATATTCTCACTTACAGTCGCGCGGCCATTGGCAAGAACAGCTGATGAAAAAACCTCTCCAGAAGAGGGCAGACGCACTCTATACCATGAACCGGAGTAGGCTAAGCAGCACACTTGGCCTGCTCACTAGCCACGTCGCACTAAGAGCGCACCTCTTTAAACTTAAGCTGGCGACTGAGAAAAACTGCCGACTATGCGGAATAAAGGAAGATAGCAGCATACACAATATGTGTTGCTGCCCGATGCTAGCGGTGTACAGGTACCAACCTGGGGCCGCATGATAATGGATCCAAGTGATCTAGATGAGACAGGGCTTAGAGAAATTCTGCGGTATTCCAAAACCAGCGGACTGGAATTCTGATGCCCTGAAGACACAGCGGTAGTCACAGAGGATCGAAGATCTAGAGACATAGGTGCCTATACCAATGGCCCAACCGCAAAAATGTAATGTTATCTTTAAAAAATGTTCAAATAATTTTTTTCCCAAGGGCCACCGTTTCTGAGGTACAACGATTTAAAAGGTTGTAATCGTCATAATAGTATAATCCGGCCAATTTAGACATCCGAAGGTACAAAAATTCGCACCCTGCTCAAAGTTGGTAGGATTATTTAAAACACTATCATAAATGAAATCTAAAAAATCCTCACCCATCCGATACCTGAAAAAAACTTTACTCTGGGTCAAAAGTCACAAAAACGGGTTTTTAGCGATTTTCAGCAAAACGGTAAATTTTATCATAAAATTATAGTCCGTACACAATTTGTTGATAGCTCACTGCAAGTTTGACCCTCATTAGAGAACTGAAATACAGAGAGGACAGGTAGTATGATATAATAACAAAAACCAACCTAAAACTGGCAGTTTAAGATGTTTTCGACTAACCCACCTTGTATCTGAATAAATACAATACAGCTATAGAACTTTTAATCCGATTATGTAGGTATTTTGAGTGGAAATGACTGACCAGTGTCGTAGA
Organism: Agelastica alni; assembly: GCA_950111635.1. Classification (NCBI taxonomy): domain Eukaryota; kingdom Metazoa; phylum Arthropoda; class Insecta; order Coleoptera; family Chrysomelidae; genus Agelastica; species Agelastica alni. The sequence continues at coordinate 17,142,086 of OX467716.1, forward strand.
GTATATGATTAAAACATTACGTTACTTTAAATAAATAAATATATTAATATTCTTAAACTGTAGGTACTGTAAATTGTATTTTTATTTTAATAAAATTTCTTTATTTTATTTAAAAATAAAAAGTTACTTGCAATTTGTAAAAGATACATTTATTTAATTAATACCTATTTTTAAATGATATAAACTACGATTACTTACAAAACTATTCAAATTCAAAATAAACAGGATCATCTTCGGAATCCGAGTCGTCTTGCAGGTTAATAATTAGCGGTTGGTCTCTACAGTCGCATCAATTATATTGTCAAGATCCCACATTTTTTGTTCTTCTTCTATTACATGTCTTACTGCATCTCGCCAATTTTGTTCTGTAATATGTTGTAAAGACTCATATAACAATTCACGTACAGCTTGTATTTTATATGACGTATTTTTTCTAGCCACATAGCTTTTCATTTGTGCCCAAATGAGTTCAATTGGATTTAATTCGCAGTGGTAGGGTGGAAGTCTAAGGACTGTGATGTTTCGTCTTTCCGCCATTTTGTCAACTACGTATTTCTTGAACTTAGATTTGTGTTGCCGGGCAATTTTTAAAAGTTCTGCTTTAACCATTCCATCTTTGTAAGGCAGGGACTTATTCCGCAGCCATTCAATGATATCCTGTTTCTTCCACGCAGTCGTTGGAAGTCTTTCTACTAGTCGTGAATGATAATGTGCATTATCTAATACTATAATTGAGTTTGGTGGTATATGTTCAATCATCTGCTCAAAATACTCTTCGAAAACATCAGCTGTCATCTCCTCGTGATAGTCTTTTGTGCTTTTGGATTGAAATTCCAACAAACCATGCTTAGCAAATCCTTTTTCACTGCCAATGTGAGAAACTATTAATCTACTGCCTTTACCAGAGGGTGGGGAAATACCAGAGACCAACCTTCCATAAAGGCTTGCCTGGAGCTTGATATATTTTTATCTGACCAAATTTTTGTGAGAGTATGACCTGCGTTTACCCACGTTTCGTCCTGATAGTAAATTGGCTTTCCTTCAGCCCGAAATTTTCGTATAGATCTTAGATACTTTCTTCTCCAACATATTATCTCTTCCCGGTCAATCAAAAGTGATTTTCGGTCTGATTTCTCCCACCGGAAATTTAATTCTTTTAAAACTTGCCACAATTTGGTTCGTCCGACATGAGGCAAATCCGGGTCGTCTCTAACTTCTTGTAAAATTTTGTTTAAGTTGGGTATTTCTTTTTTGTAAAAAAATTCGTGAATTTTCCTTCGAATACCATTTTTGGCAAATTCATCAATTTCAATAGGTTTTCTCCCCCTCTTTAAGTATTCGTTTGTATTTGGGTTAGCTATACCTTGTTTTTTTCTTTCTGATAGGAACCTATATATTGTTGACTTCCCTACGCCCGTCATGTGGGCACAACTCTTGATTATGTTCTGAACAGTGTTTGTGGGATTCTGAGAAAGCAGAGCATCGTGAACGTTCAAAACAATAGTCTTCTCTCTTGGTGAATAGACAGACTTACTGACTACGCAACAGTACCGGTGTAAAACTTGATGATGTTGATGATGATGACGAAGCAATCGCAAGCAATCAAACAAAACAAGCAGGAACGAAAGGTACGTATATGTTTGTAGGAATATGAAAAAAAGTTACTCACGCACTGCACAAAATTCGCAAAATAAATATTAGAGACGTTAATTACTGCCGTAGACGCCGAAACACCAACGAGCCGTAAATTAAATGCGATCAAAAACGTACTAAACCTAATGAGGGTCAAACTTGCAGTGAGCTATCAACAAATTGTGTACGGACATGAATAAACACCTCAGGAACCTCCGCCTATGATTTTACGACTATTACGGCCGTTTTATGACTTGGACGCACATTTTGTGCTATCGAAAAATTATGAACGGACTATAGTTAAGAAAAATTGTTGATCAGATAATTATCTATAAAAAAGTCAAAGTAATAATCCCGTCAATTTAGACATCCGAGGGTACAAAAATTCGCACTCAGCTCAAAGTTAGTAAGATTGTTCAAAACACCATCATAAAAAATCTAAAAAAAAATCATAAATCATAAAAAATCTAAAAAATTCTTATCAATCCGATACCTGAAAAAAAAATTATTTTGGGTCAAAGGTCTCATCGGTTGTTGGTACTCTTGACCTGGCCTTTCCTCAAAACAATCAATGATAATGTAGAGCGACTAATAGAAATATGCCACAGCCACCAACTTAAAATTCTAAATGGCTTCTACCAACATAAATATATTCATAAATATACGTGTATACAACACACTAGAAATCTAAAATCTATTATTGATCATGTAATAACAAAACAGAACGCGGCAATAGAGATAAATGATGTTAGAGCAATATAGAGGAGTAACATGCGGGTCGGACCACTATCTGATTAAAGCAAAGGTGACATTTCCTTATAAGCACCACAAATTGGAAACCAATGAAATGCCACAAGAAATGGAGGAAATAACAATTAAACATTACAATATAGACAGTCTAAAGCACGACAGTTCCAGTCTTATTTCTCTAAGAATTTTTATCGGTTTTTCGTGCTTAACTTTATCAAAAGCTTTTTCGTAATCGATGAAACATGCGTAAACGGTCACCGACATGTCCCGGCACCTTTGGATAAGAACCTGTATGCTAAATAGTGCCTCTCTTGTTCCAAAGCCATTGCGAAAACCAAACTGAGAGTCCCCCATCATTGTCTCGCACTTCGAATATATTCTTTTGTGTATTATTTTCAAGAAGAGCTTAAGCACATGGCTCATCAGGCTAATAAGACGATAATCGCCGCAGTTCTTGGCTTTCGCGTTTTTGGGGAGCGGGACAAAAGAAGATTTTAACCAATCAGGTCAAATCTAGTGAAAAATATCTCTTAAATTAACAACTTATACCAACTAACAAATGAATAAACCACTACGAACAACTATTGACAGAAGACCGGGATCAATACAAGACGATATCACCAACGGAAATAAGAATCGAAGGAGAAGAAATTACCGTCGAGATTAACACACTGGAGAGAGCGGTAATTAGGTTAAACAATGGTAGGGCGCCAGGCCAACAAGCTGAATTAATTAAATACGGCACAAAAAAACTTTTCGAATGCCTGACCTGGTGCATAAATAAATTCTTAAATGGAGCCTCTGTACCAGAAGAGTGGAAAGTCGCCTATATTTCGTCTATTTATAAAAATGGCAATAAACGAAATGCAAACTATAGAAGCATATCCATGACAAGAACGCTAGGTCAGTTGTATGGAAGAATCGTTAAAGATCTGATTGAACTTGACTTCAGAGTTCAAGAAGAAGAGGAACAGTCTGGTTTTAGAGCTGGAAGAACTTGCACTGATAATGTATTCTGTCTGAAACAACTAATAGAAAAAAGGTCTGGTACCAATCAAGAGACCCATCTTACGTTTGTGGATCTCCATAAAGCCTACGATACAGTTCCTATTAAAAACCTCTGGAAAGTATTGCAGGAATCAAACATAAGTTATAAACTACTAAAAGCTCTCCAAAATCTATATAACAGTTCTACATAAAGAATAAAAATTAATAACAAAATATCACAACCATTTTCTGTCAACAAGGGATTATGTCAATGCTGCTGTGTGTCACCCACACTGTTTAAAATATATGTAGCAAAAGCTCTAAAATAATGGAAGAGAAAATGCAGAGATATGGGTATCGAGTTGGGAGGAACCTGTGTTTACACGTTACAATTTGCTGACGATTTAGAATATATGGTACGAAAATTGCAGGAAGAATGTAAACAGTGGGTTTAGAACTTAATACGGAAACAACATATCTCTCTTCTGTTGAATTATCAAATATCCAACTGGACACAGACGAAATCACAGCGTGCAATAATTATACATACCTAGGAGTTGAATTTGACACGACAGGAACAGATGACAGGGAGATCAAAAAACGAATAACCCAGGCCAGAAAAGCAACTGCATGTTTGAATGGTTTACTCTGGAGTGGCGAAATAAGAAAAAAACGAAAATATAATATCTATAAAAGCCTGATTAAAAGATCTTTGTTGTACGATTCAGAAACATAGAGAATTGCAGAAAATAATAGAAGAAAACTCGAAGCCACCGAGATAGATGTTTTTAGACGGACCTTGGGAATATCCAGACGCAAAAGAATTCGAAACGAGGAGGTTCGAAGAATAATGGAAGTAGATCGACAGCTAATAACTGACATTGAAAAGAGGCAACTCATATGGTTTGGTCATGTCCAGCGGATGGATGAAGCCATACTTCCTAAGAAAATAATGCAATGGATATCACCAAACCAGAGAAAGAAAGGAAGACCCAAAAAGACCTGGAAAAGGGGCATTACAAAAGCGATGAGCTCTCTAGACTTAAGAGAAGATCAATGGGAGGTAGGTGGTAGATGCGATTAAATAAATTTAATAGCCCTTTCTCTTACTTAACAAGCATCTGTATATCTTGCTTCCTGTGATGGGGTAGTATACACGATTATACATCGGATGTAATTCAATGCCTCCTGTCGCGACATATAGTCAGGGGAGTAACTGTTATCTGATGTATAATCGACCCACATATATATATATATATATATATATATATATATATATATATATATATATATATATATATATATATATATATATATATACCTATATTAAAATAGGTATCATACAGCGAAAGTAAGCTAGTTTTTAAACAATCAGTTACACATTTTAACATATATATATATATATATATATATATATATATATATATATATATATATATATATTTATTCTGTTGGATTACTGTACTGTTGTGTTTGTTTCATTAGATAAAATTTTAGTTGAATTATAGTCCATACCGTCTCATTCATTGTAGACATGTTCACTCAGTGCACATCTTTCCGGATGTAATCTACAGTCAGTGGCGGCGCAAGACTTAAACTTAGTGTGGGCAAGGTACATTTCGCGAGGCCCTCTGATGGTGCAAGAAGAAGGAAATAAATAAAAAATTACATAAAATTAAACAGTTTTTTATTCATTAAGAAACAAACCTAAATTTTTACTTATTCTTCTTTGAAACATTAAACAAAAATGAAAAAAAATAAAGAAAAAATTAAAGAAACAGAAATTTTCTACTTTTGGATTTACTGAACTCCTTAATGATTGGTTCGTAATTTATCTTAGATGCTATATTTGCTTTAATAGATAAAACTGCCAAAGCTAAAAGTCTTTCTTGGCCCATAGTATTTCTTAAATAATTTCAATTTTGAAAAGCTCCTTTCAGCGGAAGCAGTACTTATAGGTATTGTTAACAAAATTCTAATGACAATGTAAACATTTGAGTAAATTTCTTTCAAAACGTTCTCTATGATTTATTGGAGCAGATGTTTCACGAGTTGGGTAAATTTGGGATCATATTTTGTAACTCCTCATACAACTCATAAGGTTGGAAGTCACTGCTCTCACCTACTTGCAGGAATGTGTATAAATATTGACAGTTTTTCAGTATTCGCTCTTTTGGAATTTTTTTTAACTTGTTTAATTCATAGAGAAAACCAAAACTTTCAAAATGTTGATTTAAAGACACAAATCTCGATTTCATGTTACTTATCACATAATCAATCATGGTATTCAAAAAAGAGTGGAATATCTTTAAGTTGAGAATTAATTCTAATATATTTATAAAACCTCGTAGCGTGTACTTTTGGATTTTTCATACTTTTTCAAATTTATTTTCGGCTGTGAGACACGAGGCCCTTTGCACCGCGAAGCCGTGGGCGGTGACCCACTGGAGATGGCGAAACGTCGAGTATAAACTCAGACCTACGACGGCTAAAACACTCGAAAAACCATTCACCAATAAACGATGGCCGCGAAAGCTTTTCACAATATGTAAGGATGTCAATATTTTTTTTGTGAAAAGACGTATCAGAAATCAGGATTACTCTTGTTTTCATCTGTTGGATCAGGTTAGACTTCATGCTTCGTTTGTGGTAAGACCAATAATTAATGTAGCGACCAGATATCATTGGTTTTCTGTACCAATCGACGGTAATCTGACAAAAAGAGTATCTAGGAAAGGAACACTATTCTATTAATTCTCTAACTCAATTATAAACTGGATATATGGATCGAAGCTGTTTGGATGAACACAGTTTCATCTAAGGAATCTGAGGGAATTGCCATGATAATATCATCAACAGATTTCTTCAGAAAAGGTGGATGGTATGGAAGGACGTCTAAGACTTTGTAACACATCATCTATCACATATGCACCCATCGGTGTGCCAAAAGTTTGCTTATAATATTTATTATTAAATGTAAAGTATGTATTATTAAAAATAAAAGTAATTAATTTTAAAAATGTGTCTTTCCTTAAATTACAAAAACCTAATTACGCTCCATCGCGGATTTTTCCTTTTCTAGTCAAGAGACCACCAGCGGGATGGGTCTCCTACTCTATCTATAAAATCTCTACGGTACTACCACTAAAATTTTAGATTCAAAAGTAACACTAGCACACAGCACCTTCCCGCATAACAGTGTGACTCCCATATTAACAAGTGAGGAACAAGTTTGAGCGGCTTTTTTAAATATTTTTTTCTGAATATTGTACTCTACACAATCAGTCTTGTTTCCCAAGACCGCGTACTTGCGATAATGCATTTGTACATTTTTCACAAGTATTCGGCCTTTGGGAACCAGTCGTAACAAATAATTTTAATCTGAAAAATAAATAAGAATTTTTGGTATCAAAGAAAATGCAAATATTATTTGTCGAATATTTAATTTATGTATAATTTATTATTACAATTTAACTTAGATATAGTTACATAATACTAGTAAAACAAAAAGTAGACATAGGACCTAACACAGATCCTTGAGGCACTCCAGAATTGATATCAATTTGCTTCGAGTGTTTATTTTTATTTTATTTAACTGATTGTCGTCGATCTGTGAGGTTACATGTATTAGAACGTGTCATACCTAAACTTGCTATCTTGCAGATCCAACTTGCTAATTTATTTTTGTATTAAAAATCATGAAAAAAAATTTAAAAAAATATTTTACGAATCAGAACTTTTTGTCTCTTTGTTTACTAAAATGTTTAAATAAAAAATATAATGTAAAATGCTTTATTATACGGTAATTAATTTTCAAACCAAAGCATCATGTGCAATAAAAAAAAATAACACGTAATATTTACAAACCTCACTGATCATAATCAGTTTTCCGATACCTTACTTTGACAGCAATTTACAAAACATTTCTGGTCGATTTTTTAACTACTATATTTTTAAGATTGAAGAAACAGATTTATAAGGCGAGTGTAATTGGGCAAGTCGGTAGAGGTCGACCTCAGCGAACGTATCTCGATCAGATCGACATGATTTTTAAAAAAGGCCAGGTCAAGAGTACCAACAACCGACGAGCATGAATGAGAGTGCTGATGAGAGTAGAAGAAGCAAAAGATGTGTGTAAGAACCGTAGCAAGTGGTGTCGCCTACCCCTACAGAAAAAAGGCGTGAACGTATGCATATTTTTAAAACTCATTTCACTGTTTTTAAAATATCCCACCTTATTTTCAATAAAAAATAGTAAAAATAATAATTTATTCACACTCAAACGGTTTTATCGCTGGTTTGTCTGCACATGTGTGCTATTAAAGTACTTTAAAGTGATACATTTTCGGACAAATTTCACACTTTAACTGTTTTTGCCTGTGTAAATGCGCATGTGAGTTATTAAAATATCTCTTCTTAAAAAGAGAGAATTTCACACTATAATGATTTTTTGCCGTTGTTTTTTTTACTGAAAATAGTCGCAAAAAGGGTAGACCTATAGTGTGGGCCGCAGATGGCCCGCACTGCCACTATCAGAAGGAGGAGGATTATAAAAAGGAGATGATTGTGGACGCGCTTTTTAAAAAGTTCTCTGGAAAAACTGTGGAAGTGAATTCGCATGTGGGCTATTAAAGTTTTTACAAATGAAAACATTTTCGAACAAATTTCACACTTAAATGGTTTTTCGCCAGTGTAAATGCGCATGTGAGTTATTAAAACAAGTTTTCGTGATAATTTTTTCGAGCAAATTTCACACTTAAACGGGTTTTCGCCAGTGTAACTAAGCATGTGTTTTTTAAACTAAGTTTATGTGAAAACTATTTTAAGCAAATGTCACACTAAAACGATTTCTTGCCAGTGTGAATGCGCATGTGAGTCATTAAAGTAGATTTTTGCGAAAAGGTTTTCAAACAAATTTCACACTTGAATGGTTTTTCTCCGGTGTGAATTCGCATGTGTTCTATTAAAGTTTTTTTAAGTAAAAACATTTTTAAACAAATTTCACACTTGAATGGTTTTTCACCGGTGTGAATGCGCATGTGTGCTATTAAAAGTTTTTTAAGTGAAAACATTTTCGAGCAACTTTCACACTTAAACGGTTTTTCGCCGGTGTGAATGCGCATGTGATTTATTAAAATATCTCTTCGTGAAAATTTTTTCGAGCAAATTTCACACTCAAATGATTTTTCGCCAGTGTGACTGAGCATGTGATTTTTTAAACTAAGTTGTTGTAAAAACCGTTTTAGACAAATTTCACATTTAAACGGTTTTTCGCCAGTGTGACTAAGCATGTGATTTTTTAAACTTGGTTGATGTGAAAACTGCTTTAAGCAAATGTCACACTTAAACGGTTTCTCGCCAGTGTGAATGCGCATGTGAGTCATTAAAGTACATTTCTGCGAAAAGTTTTTAGAACAAATTTCACACTTGAATGGTTTTTCGCCGGTGTGAATGCGCATGTGGGCTATTAAAAGTTTTTTAAGTGAAAACATTTTCGAGCAAATTTCACACTTAAACGGTTTTTCGCCGGTGTGAATGCGCATGTGATTTATTAAAATATCTCTTCGTGAAAAGTTTTTCGAGCAAATTTCACATTTAAATGATTTTTCGCCAGTGTGACTGAGCATGTGATTTTTTACACTAAGTAGATGTGAAAACTGTTTTAAGCAAATTTCACACTTAAACGGTTTCTCGCCGGTGTGAATGCGCATATGAATATTTAAAGTAGATTTTTGCGAAAAGTATTTTAAACAAATTTCACACTTGAATGGTTTTTCACCGGTGTGAATTCGCATGTGTTCTATTAAAGTTTTTTTAAGTGAAAACATTTTCGAACAAATTTCACATTTGAATGGTTTTTCGCCGGAGTGAATGCGCATGTGGGCTTTTAAAGTTTTTTTAAGTGAAAACATTTTGAAGCAAATTTCACACTTAAACGGTTTTTCGCCGGTGTGAATGCGCATGTGATTTATTAAAATATCTTTTCGTGAGAAGCTTTTTGAGCAAATTTCACACTTAAATGATTTTTCGCCAGTGTGACTAAGCATGTGATTTTTTAAACTAAGTTGTTGTAAAAACCGTTTTAAGCAAATTTCACACTTAAACGGTTTTTCACCAGTATGACTAAGCATGTGATTTTTTAAACTTAGTTGATGTGAAAACTGTTTTATGCAAATGTCACACTTAAACGGTTTCTCGCCAGTATGAATGCGCATATGAGTCATTAAAGTACATTTCTGCGAAAAGTTTTTCGAACAAATTTCACACTTGAATGGTTTTTCACCGGTGTGAATGCGCATGTGATTTATTAAAATATCTTTTCGTGAAAAGTTTTTAAAACAAATTTCACACTTAAATGATTTTTCGCCAGTGTGACAAAGCATGTGATTTTTTAAACTAAGTTGATGTGAATACTGTTTTATGCAAATTTCACACTTAAAGGATTTTTGGCCGGTTTGAGTGTGCGTGTGGGTCATTAAAGAAGCTTTTTGTGAAAAGTTTTTTGAACAAATTTTACACTTGAATGATTTTCCGCAAGTGTGAGTGCGGATATGATCTATTAAAGTACTTTTTTTCTGTGATAAATGTTTTAAGCAAATTTTACATTTAAAAGTTTTATCATTCGTTCGCTTTTTAACCATGTGTTGAAACCAATGATTCAAAAACAAAATCTGGTTCCTGAAATATCGCCCACATACTAAACACATCTCCAATTTTTTGTCAAAGTGAATTTTTAGGTGATTTTTCCTAGTCGTTGTCTTTGTGAAGCCTGTAAATAAATAAAATTCATAATGAAAACTAATATGCAGACTAATAAAAAAATGTATAGTAAATGTTTTAAAAGTGTAGAGTTTATTCACATTGAAGATGATCCATAATTTTTTTTATTGGTAAATAAAATCTGTCGTTTTAGAATTTGGTGACCATATAAAATATAAAAGGACATAGAAAAGTGGCATCCACCGATACCGTTTCTAGATATTATTATGATGGTATATTACTTATCGATTACAGAATTACATTTAACATGTACAAGCACTAATAACACAACATTTTTGTCTGTAGGGTATGTGTGAGTGTGATTCCCTATATTTCACTAGAAAATGTATTTCTGTCAGATAAGATTTCAGTACTTCAAAATAGGTGTATGGTAAACTCATTTTTATTTTGTAGAGTAACCTATCATGCCAAACCTTGTCGAAGGCTTGTGTAACATCGATAAAGGCTGCGGAACAACATCTCTTATGTTCCAGATCATACAGTATTTTTCGGGCTAATGGTAGCTAGTGAGTAGTTAAACAAGCGGGGTTCTAGAACACTTGGCCTTAAAAAATAATGGTCAGACTAGTTTCATCAGCCTGTCAAATCATCATCAAGTTCTTGCAGTCGACAATGACCACAGGGTGATGAAGAAGTAGACTGCAGTCGACAATGACTGAAGATGGGCGTCGTCGCGCCCACACCTTATGAATTTCCTGCGTTTATTTAAGGTTATATGCGAATCTCGTGAATTTTAAATTTTTTTGTTCGCTCGGGGTATCGAACCTGATTTCATCGAGTTGTAAAGCAGGAAGCCATACCTTGCGACTATGTGATTATTATTTGGTTTGCGACGTGTCATATTACCGCTTCGCTGTGACGTTTCATAGTGAAGGCCTTTTTGACACCGACGGGTGACAGGTGTCTGTGTACACCTTATAAAACAAATGCCCCCCCTTTTTTGAGGTTATGTACGGTTTAAATTTAAAAATTGTTGTTCGGTCGGGGAATAATTAGAAGTAAGCTTGCTTTGAATGATATAAACGTAACGCCCCAATCCCGCAAAAAAAATGTTTTCATTGATTTATTTCCGGTTGAAAATTTGTTAAACAACAGTTAAAACAATACTCTAACAAAAAACAAACGTCAGCTGGCTGCAACATGGTGAATCCCACGTCAACTGGTGACACGAACGTTATAAAATAAAAAAAAATTTCAGTCATTTCCTCTCACTTAAAAATTTTATTTTGGTGATTGTTTATATTATTATGTAAACAAAAAAAAACGTCAGCTGGCTGTATGTCGGGGGAAAGGTCGTCAGCTGAGGTAGTAAAATGTGTGGTGCGTAATCCAGACGAGAGCGCGACCGGTCTATTTAAGTACACCAGCTGACCGGGTTTCCACCGGTGTACAGTCAGCGGATTTTTTTAATTACTTTTACTGTTATGCCAACTTTTATCTGACGAACTTTCAACCGAGAGGAAATGATTTCAAAAGTTATTTGACTTAACGCTTATTGAACGTGCGTTGGCGTAACACGAAATTCGCGCGTTCTAGCATACACTCGGTTGTGCATCGAGATTTTATAAATAATAAATAAATTGGTTGATAAATTATTATTAATTGGATGCGAAATTTTACCTGACAAATTTACAACCTGAAGCCAAAACTTTACGTAAAGTTTTAATGTTACATAGGTACTTATAGTAAGACGAAATTCACGCGCTTTAGCATGCACTTTATTACATTGTAATTTAGGAATAAATCAATTATTCAATTGTAAATTATTTTTGTAAGAATAATTACATTTATTATTTTAAAAAATTACATTTGTTATTTACATTAATCATTCTCCTCTTCACTTTGGCTATCATCGTTCTCTGCTTCACTTTCCCAAGTCGCTATCGGAACTGTCTGCCGCCGTGCGTTTATCATCTTCATCGTCTTCTGTATAAATAAAAATAAAAGTTAAGTAACTATGTATGGCATAATATAAACAATAAGAATAATGTTTCTACTTTGTTCTGACTGAATTGTTATTTCTTTAATAGATGTTGGTAACATGGTAACATAAAAAAGAAGTTCGACGTCTCTTCAATCAAGCTTAAGAAATAGGTTGCTGGGAAATCTATCGCACAGCTCTAACAAAGAAATAAGGAAAGCCAAAAGAGAACCCTGGAGGAGGTTCTGACAGAGTATATCAGATCTACCTGCCAGCACAAGAATCCACAAGGCTCTCGCCAGAGATCCAACGCAAGAGATTGGCTCGATAAAACGACCAGATGGCTCTTTTACGGACTCTGGTAGGCAAACGTTAGAGACTCTCTTGCAGACCCACTTTTCTGACAGTCTGCTTCTGGGGGACCAGGAGCAAATTCCGCTTTCAATGGGATCGACATCACGACCCAAAAGGGAGGACTGGAGAAAATTTTTAAAAGTGGTCACCCCAGCATCAGTACAATGTGCGGTAAACTATTTCTCCCCATACAAGTCTCCAGGGAAGGATGGTGTTTTCCCTGCCCTCGTTCAGAAGGGCAGCAAAATTTTACTACCTCTTCTGGTTAAACTATTCAGAGCGAGTTTAGCGTGGAGTAATATTCCGCTGGACTGGTCAACGGCGAGAGTTGTTTATATACGTAAAACGGGTAAGGTGAACCATTCCCTACCTAAATCCTTCCGGCCTCACCTTATTCTTAATGAAAACTCTGGAAAGAATTATTTATAAACATATCAGAGAAGGTAATCTTAGACAACATCCTTTAAACCCCCATCAATATGCCTACCAAACAGGCAAATCTACAGATTTGGCACTTAACAATCTAGTAGGAGTAGAGTCGGTTATGTTCAGGAAGGCGAATGGGTGTCCACAAGGTGGTGTACTTTCCCCCTTAATGTCACTCCTAGTCGACTCTCTTCTAAGCGAGCTTTCCATGCAGGGAGTATATTTTCAATGCTATGCGGATGATCTGGTTATAATAGTTAAAGGGAAGTTTAAAGCGACGATCTCAAACGTCCTCCAAGAACTGTATTTCCAACTCCAACTGTAATTATTTCTTTTACAAAAAGGAAAAACCTAGATAAGCTTTGGCAACCTTTCCTATCCGGAGAGAGCATTCTATTTGCGGCGGAAGTAGTTCTGGATAAAATACTCACCTGGAACGCCCACTTGGAAAAAACAATAAACAAAGGTTTTCTCTCTGGAATCTCAGAAGAGTATGCGGCAAATCTTGGGGAATAAACCCCAAACAGATTTACTGGATTTATCAAACAATGATAATATCTATGGTCACGTATGGTTCAATAGTCTGGTGGACCAAAGGGTTACAACAGACAGCTAGATCAAAGCTTGCTGGCGTTCAGCGGCTGGCATGCCTGTCTATAACTGGAGCTATGTCCAGCACACCAACGGCAGCGATGAAACACCTTCTAGATCTTCCTCTCCTAGATATTCTCTTGAAGAGGGAGGCCAGGATAGTCTCCTACAGATTCCTGTCTTTGGAAAGGCAAATTAATGGAGAGCATTTCTGGGACCACTCCGGGATACTGAATAAAACAAAAAAAACACCAAATTCTCGGGATGGTTCCTGACATTATAGCCACAAAAGTACACGTAGAAAAGTCGTTTAAAGTCCTCTTTCCGAAGAGATGTGAATGGGTGAGGGGAGTCTTAGCAGGTATGCTTCAATCTTTCAGGCTGAAGTCTTCGCTATCGAATTGTGTGCAAGAGAGCTGACTAATAGACCTCTAGCAAAACATAAGTATAATATCAGACAGCCAGGCTGCTTTAAAAACACTGAGCTCCAACAAGATAAATTATAAACTTGTATGGAATTGCATCGAATCCCTAGAGTACCTTGGTGCGAACAACAGGGTGACCCTGCTGTGGATTCCTGGGCACCAGGGGGTGGAGGGAAACGAAAAAGCCGACACCCTTGCAAAACAGGGGGCCGAATCTGCGTTCACTGGACCAAAACCGGTTTATGGAGTCACCACAAGTGCCGCCAAAACAATTATTTCGGACTGGGCGACCTGCGAATTCTTACGGGACTGCTTACAGAACACTGTCATCTAAGATACCACCTCGGAAGGATAGGTCTGAACCAACAAACGGACTGTCGGTTTTGCTGCGTGGAAGACGAAACTGCTGAACATATACTATGTTCATGCCTCCCAGCCTGGGAAGAATAAGGTTCAACATATTTGGTTACACCAACCTAGAACCTACCGATTTCAAAAAAATCTCACCCTATACAACCATGAATTTCGTGAGAAGGGCTGGATTGTGCGGTGAACTGTAACCTCTAGGGGTGAGTCACAATAGACCTACTAAAGGTCGCAGTGGAGGGGCGACCACGCCCTACTCACATGATACCTAACCTAACTATGTATGACATAATATAAACAATAAGAATAATGTTTCTACCTTGTTCCGACTGAATTGTAATTTCTTTAATAGATGTTGGTAACTGGCTTCCAGTGAACAAATGAAAGTCAAACTTGTTCTCAACTTCAACCCTGTCGTAGTCTGAAGAAGTCTTACTGCTTACTTTAAAGTGTGCGTATGTCCAAATTTCAGCTATGTAACACGCTCTTAAAAAGCTGTTGGTAAAGTTCATCTTTACACGGTGGTAGGGCAGAGCCATCAATGCTTTTTGTAGGCAAAAGACATCGTCGTTTTCAAGGAATTTGTATGTCTTTTGAAATGTTGCAACCCTTGCGTCGTTAACGTTTTTTAATTTTTTAAATCCATACACGTGACAAATTAATTCCTCTACCATTGCAAACGTTGTTTCCTTCTCGCCTAATGGTGTTTGTTGACATCTGAATGAAGCTTTCGGTAAAATCTTCAGAATTACTGAGTACAGTGAATGGTCGCTTTTTTCCCTTTCTAAAAAACGATGGGTTGAAATCACATCCAGTAAGAGCATGAAAGGCTGGTAGTGCTGCGCTAACGTTACTTCCTACAGCTTCATACAGTTTCGAGACATTGATGAATCTTTGATGGTTTCCAACACCGACCTCCATGCATACTTCACTATTTTGCGAAACTTTGCTCATATTGGCTAACGTGATAATTAGCACGTCAGTATCAGAACAGCGAATGGTTACTTTTGCATCGAATTGTAGTTGACATAGGTAAAAGATCATCTTAGTGTCGGCTTATTCATGAGCACGACAAGTGAGAGTCTGCTCCAAAGTTTTTATCACTTTGCCGTCGTTGACAACATACTTAAAGCAATCTTCCGAATTTACATAAATTGTTTTTTTATTAATATACGGCGGGTGCCATGTAATCTTCCGACCAATTTTCAATGAAGAATTTAACATGTGCCACTTTGAAGTAAACATTTTTATCTCAATTGATAAATCGTTTCTCCGTACTTGGTCGTGGTCTTCTATACAAAAGTTCGCTTGTTCCATACCGCGGAGCTTATGTTCCGTATCTTTAATCGATGGAAAAATGTACAGATCAGAGGCAATTACAATAATGGTCGCTGTAGTCCCACATATTGTCTGGAGCATCTTCCTTGAAATATTTCCAAACGTAGCGGGCACATTTTGCATAAGATGTAACATGAAGTAGCCATCGAATATCATGACATCCGTGTGTAGAGGTAGCTGAGACGGTACTTTCGCTTCTAATAATCTCATCAATGCCGATTTGTCGGTTTTACAGATAGAACCGTCAAGGTGGCACAGACAACGGCACTGGCGTTAATGGATAAGTGAGTACTTTATCGAGATTAACTTCTTTTTTTTAGAGAAATTCTGGGGAGCTCGCCAAATATGTCACGCTGCATTCGAAGTTCTAGATCTTTTCCAGCAACTTTAATTTTCTTCTTACTAATACTGTCCACGAAAGTATGATGCTTCAACTACGGAATGGGTTGGTCGAACTTAGTCGGATCATTTACGCACAGTTGAATAAAATCTTCTCGTTTCTTGTTTCCGATTTTTTTAACATTAAGCAAAAAATTTGTAACCTATTTAGGTGCTGCTTGACCAGTAGAAATATTGTATAAACAATCATGATTTAAATCGTTGGCAAACGCATTAATGTTACGTATTACCGCATCAATAAATGTATCAAGCTGCATTTTTTTTTTATACGACTTTTTTGAAGATCTGCAGTCACATCTTGCGCTTTTTCCAACCCAGTTTCTTCCATCGTATGGCTTATTATCGTTGATCGAATTGTATGACTGCGGCACCAACGCTGCCTAGCTGATAATGAATTGGTTATGTGCGCAATTCCAGTCAGCTTATTTGCAGCATCGGCATTAATAGTTTGTTCTAGGGTGAGATCAGTCGGTTGCCTTGAAAAAGGTTTTGCTGTTAACTTGACGCCAAATTAAAAAATTTTGAACTGTTTAAGTAATCCTGAATGTATGCTATCAACGTTCATCAAAATATCATGGTTTTTCACTAGACACCGAGAATAATTTGGTTGATTGGAGGCAAAAAATAAATTATTTATTTTTGGCAAAACAAACTTAAATGCATCGAAATTTTCTGTACAGATGCTCCAACTCAGCTTTAAGTAATGTTCAATTAATTGTACATAAACCATGTAATATTGTGCCGTCTTACCATGAGCGCCTTCTTATGTTTGTTTTTTGTGCTGTTCGTATTTTTTAAATAAATTCAATAGATCTGCTTGTTTTAATAAAGGTTCACGCGATTTTGTTGCTAATTAATTTATTTATTATTTCATTTATTTATAAAAACTCGATGCACAATCGAGTGTATGCTAGAACGCGCGAATTTCGTGTTACGCCAACGCACGTTCAATAAGCGTTAAGTCAAATAACTTTTGAAATCTTATTTCCTTTCGGTTGAAAATTCGTGAGGTAATAGTTGGCATAACAGTAATAGTAATTAAAATAATCCGCTGACTGTACACCGGTAAAAACCCGGTCAGCTGGTGTACTTAAATAGACCGGTCGCGCTCCCGCCTGGATTACGCACCACACATTTTACTACCTCAGCTGACGACCTTCCCCTGAAATAATAATATAAACAATCACCAAAAAAATTTTCAAGTGAGAGGAAATGACTAATTTTTTTTTATTTTATCACGTTCGTATCACCAGCTGACGTGGAATCCACCATGTTGCAGCCAGATGACGTTTGTTTTTCGTTAGAGTATTGATTTAACTGTTGTTTAACAAATTTTTGACCGGAAGAAAATCAATGAAAACATTTTTTTACGGGATTGGGGCGCTCCCATGCCCAAACCCACCCACCATAGGCCAGCTGACGTTCACGGCACTTCATGGGATAACTAAATAAAGCTTTTCACAAAGTATTGGCCAAGAGGAGAATAAAGCATACCAGCAAAAATAAGTATCTGGGAATTTACATTACAGTAGACGGCAATACTGATGAAGCAATAAGGGACCGAATAACCCAGGGATGCAGAGCCATCAGCCTGTTGAATAGTGTACTATGGGACAAAAATATATCGAAGGCCAAAAAACATCGAATCTACAACAGTATTATTAAAAGCATAACCACATACGGAAGTGAGGTATGGCGATGAATGAGCGCTCCGAAAATGCGTTAAGGGCATCCGAAATGGACTTCTGGAGACGCGCTGCAGAAAAGTCAAGATTGGAAAGAATCAGAAATGAAAGGATTCAAGAAATTATGGAGGTCAAACATACAATAGTAGAGGACATTCAAGTTTTACAACTCAAATGGTATGGACACGTTCAGAGGTTGAATGAGAACAGATTACCTAAGCAAATTTTAAACTGAACACCCCAAGGAAGAAAAAAAGAGGGCGACCCAGAAAAAGCTGGAGAGAGGGTATCGATAATCAAGTCCGAGAGAAAGGCCTAGAACAGGATTTATGGATGGATAGGGATCAATGGAGACTGGAGATCGGAAGACGTCGAAGAACGTTTTAACCCAAATTTATATATATTGGCCAAGAGGAAGGAAATGATTGACCTTAAAATGTCACTGGCTCCCGGACTATAAAAATGCACCATCAGAATGTTTCGTTAGAAGAAAAAAATGACATATACATACATCTACATATACATACATGTACATATATCTAATATTATAAAATACCGAATGATTCTTATTTCTCTACTTTCTATATTTATTACGAGTTTGTTCTAGAGGTTCACCATTTTTTCCTAGTAGAAAAAACAAAAAAATTATAAAAACTAAATTGGGTGAGGGATTAATTGTCCAACCTCAAAAAAAGACAAAGCTAAATAGATTACAATAAACAATTAACCAATACATCCACACGGTTAGGAAAATTGAAAATTTATATTGGAACCAAACTTCAGTAATTAGAATAGATTGTGATGATACACCGGAAATAAAGATCAAACGTGGAGTAAGGCAAGATTGCATTTTATCGCCCTTGCTCTTTAATGTATACTCTGAACGAATATTTAGGGAAGCACTAACTGATACAAGCTGGCATTATTATAAATGGCGAAATCATAAACAACCTTCGCTACGCAGACGATACGATACTATTGGCCTCCAGTCAGAAAGATTTACAACGGATACTGGATGCAGCCATCGAAAAATACGATACGGTACTATTGGCCTCCAGTCAGAAAGATTTACAACGGATACTGGATGCAGCCATCGAAAAATGCGCAATGTCCGGATTCAGATTAAATGCAAAAAAGATCGAAGTATTAGTAATTAGCAAGCAACCTAATATCATAGCTAACATAACAGTTGGGGGTGATCTATTGAAGCCAGTAAACCAAATAAAATATCTATGCATCATAATAACTAACAGCGCGGATAGTCAAACTGAAGTGAAATCAAGGATTGAGCAGGCTCGAGCAACATTTAAAAACATTAGTAGGGTCTTGTGCTGTAGAGATCTGAAGTTAACTCTAAGAATCCGACTTCTCAGATGTTATGTCTTCTACACCCTGCTGTACGGTATGGAAGCCTGGACTATAAACAAGTACGAAGAAAGATGATTTATAGCCTTTGAGATGTGGGCTTACAGGAAAATATTAAAAGTTTCATGAAAGGAAAAAGTATACAACTTGGTAATACTCCAACGTCTGAATAAATCCACCGAAATTCTAACCACCATCCAAAGAAGGAAACTGCAATATTTCGGGCATGTTATGAGAGGCGAAAAATACCGATTACTGCAGAAAATCATGCAGGGAAAAATTTATGGTAAAAGAAAGCCGGGTCGCAGAAAAGCATCATGTCTCAAGAATATATGTGACTGGTATAAACTCAACTCAAGCTCTCTGTTCAGGCTTGCCGTCGACAAAGTAAGGATAGCCTTGTTGGTGACCAACGTTCTAGAAGGACATGGTACTTAAGAAAATTACCCCCACGGTAGGGTGTCTATAATTGTTGTAAAATATCATCTTTATCATCATGGGGGTTTAAAGCAAGTTTTTTCTATTGAATTGAATACACATCAAGTTTATATGATTTTATTGTATTTTGACAAACTTCAGTTGTGGTATTATTAAATAAATGGTCAAGATCCATCAAATTGTATAAAATACATAAGAACATGTTAAAAAGTTTTTTTTTAATTTTTTTAACAAGTATTTTATACAATTTAATGGATCTTGTAAACCCGACAAGTAAGCACTAGACTGAAGATGTTTTATAAATCAATTGTATTATTAAATAAATTTTCAAAATAATCATGAAAGGTAATTTTTTTTAATCCGCTTAGCTATTTAGTTATTCCAAAATGTTTTCAGTATATCGTTTTTGTTAATTCATTTAGCTTTTATACATACGATTTGCTTTTATCACTCATCTGTAATTTGAGGGTCCACATTTGTTATCGTAACCCTATATTCGCGCCACGTCATTATTGTAAGAATAAATTAACGCGAAGCATATTGACAAAACGAGCAAGTGCTGCCCTGCCGCCTTTATTTTTACAATAGTAGTTATCGATCTTTAACAACGACGTTTTTCTACATTTTCGTGTGGTCGAAACGTACCTTTTTAAAATAAGCATAGAACGAATTAAGAGTTCGAGTTAAACATTCTTTTACGGCCACTCTGTTTTTTGTTCTTTCTCAGAAAGTGGGTATCGGTCCCATATTTCTAACTACGTTGTTAAACCGCTGTACGCTTGTACAATTACATTTGTGTTTACTATATTCCTGTGTTCGCAAAGATATTAAAACGAAAAACATTGCAAACGACTTTGTGTTACAAACGACTTTGTGTTACGTCCAAAAAGGCAGGAGTTTATACTTGGAGCAGAAACGGTCGATCGTGGAAACTCGCAGTAGGAATTTCTATTACTTGCACCAGAACCAACGAGCATTCATCATTTGGTAAGTCCCTTTTTTATTAAAGCCAGCTATATTCTTTCTAGTCTATGCCGTTTTTCAGAAATGACTGAGAATACTATAAAATCTATCAAGAAAAGACTCACAGTTTCCAAGTTTAAAAATATAATAATATATAAAATTTTGCTGATTTTACATTCACAAAATTGCATCTCAGAAGGTGAAATATTCAATAAATTTTACCATTTAATATGTTAACTGGTAAAGTTTTTCTTTTTCGTTAACTGAAAAAAAAAATTCGACGTCATTTACCTATTCCTCTTAATTTAAATGGAGTTTTTACTAATTTTTTTATTTTTTTTTATATTCAGGTCCGTATTGAGCATTATTTAATTCTTTAAAAGTATATTTTGGTTTTTGATTAAAATGTCTTTGAAAGTAACTTTGTTTATTTTTAAACTCATTAATTGTTGGTCGTATAGTTCCTTGAAACTATTGACATTGGTTCGGGTTTTGGTATGTATTTCTCCCTATCTTGTCCTTTTACTCTCGAGAGAGTATGGTGACATCATGTCTCGGATCGTAGTTCTCCATCCTTCTCTGTCTTGAGCTGCAAGAGAAGCTTCTTGAAGACCGTGACCAATGATTTCTTTGGTTTGGTCCACCCGGCGCGTCGGAGACCTTCCTCTTGGTCGTTTACCATTGATTTTTCCCTCTACAATAAGTTTTTCCAGTCTATTCGTTCTTCTTGAAATTTGTCCAAAATACCGTAGGTATGATTGGTTTATCCTGGTTGATAGCCTCGTAGTGATTTTTAGTTTTTTAAGAATTGACACGTTAGTTAGTAGTATGTATTTAGATTAATTTATTAAATTTTTTTTAATAAATGTTAACATAGTAACCACAAGACTAACTACTATATCTAGGTGGATATCGATAGATTCGATACTTCCTATTATCCAATCAACAATGTATATGGTATTCCACAAAAAATTAAAAAAAAATTCTATAATTATTGAAATACATACCGTGTCGATCTTGAACTGACTGTTTTCAGATTTTTTATTTCTGAGAAACTGATTGAACAAACATTTTCGTTTATTTCTTGATTTAGGGTAATTACAAAATCATTTTCGTTTTGGTAATTATCTGTATAATTACTTTGAAGATCAACAGCAAATAATTTGGTTTTATACAGTGTGTGTGTCCCAGATTCGCTTCTCTATACAGTGATCTTGGCTCCTATTATACCTACAGCAAAGGTTAAACGGGGAAAGTTTTAGAGGAAGCTTAGTGCATTCGATAACCGGCTTCAGATTCACGATCGGTTAATTGGTTTTGGAAATATCGGTGAAAAACCGAAAATGGCGGATTTCGTTTTTCGCCAGTAAATCAGAAACGGTTAATTTGACGGCTCTTAAAATGTGACATTATTGCGACCCTTTTTAAGACGAATACGATAAAGTGTATGACATTTATCAATCGTCTTTTGTTATTTCGCAATCTACCTTAACTTTCATTTTTCTTTCGACCGCCATATTGGATTTTTTAATTTTTGGAAAGAGTGTAAAATTTCCAGTCTAGTGATGTCTCACAAGTGCATTAAAGATTGGGATATCATCGAAATATCACACTTTGTAAAGTTATGTCTTAATTTTTCCTAAGGAGGCCATGATTTATTTGTCAGAAAATAACGTTAATAAGTAACGCATAAAAAAACGCATGAATACATTAAATTTTCAATAAAGCATAAACGTAAATGACGACTTCTGAACAAATCAGATGTTTTGGGAAAAATTCCCAACTAAGAGTGTGTTAAAAAAACAAGTCAGAATAATCGTCGTTTTATTTAATTAACACTTGAACCTTTGAACAACCTACAAGTAGATACAAATTAAAAATTGAAATCGCGATAGAAACATTTCAGAAATTGTAAAATGTAATATAATTTAAAATCTAATTATGTTCTTAACTGCTACCTACCTGAGTATCAATTTACAGATTTGCAAAATGACATCCATTTGCATCGATAAATTTTTGACAATTGATGACTGTTTTTCGTACAACCCTAGCAAGTGTATTTCCGTTAATGTTTCTAAATGTGTCCAAAACTCTTTGTCTCAGGATTTTTATGGTAGCAGGAGGATCAAATTCATACACCTTATTCTTTATGTGACCACAGTGGCAGAAGTTCAAGGGCGAAATGTCAGGGGATCTAGGAGGCCAATATAGGACCATTAAATGAAATAACTCTTTCATCAAACTGCTCTCTCAAGAAGTTTCTGACTTGAATGGTGTTGTGAGCCGGACATCCATCCTGTTGAGACCAGGTTATTCTAAACTCATCTTTGGTTAAGTAGCTCGTAAAGCCGGTACAACCTGGTTGCTCTAGATACCTCTGTCCGTTTAGGTTGTAGTCAAACAAAAATGGTCCTATAATTCGATTTCCTGAAATGATCAATAATTTATAATAGGTGCCCGATTAAGAAAGGTAAGTTAGATTGAAATACCCACACCAAACGTTACTTCCAAATCTGGTCTGTAGACGTCTCTGTGCAGCTTCGTGAGGGTTTTCCACAGCCCAATGATGAGTGTTATGCATTTTTAAAAACTCTACAATTCGTAAACCTACCCTCATCGAACCACAAGACATTATGTATATAATCGGGATTTTCATTACACTTCCTAGTATACCTACCACTCACAGAAGCGCATTTGTCTTGCAAAATCAGTTTTCTAAGTCCTTGAACTATTGTGGGTTTGTTTGGATGGTACTTATTCTTATCCAACACTCTCTGTACCATTGATTTTGTTACACCAATTTCCCGTTCTACAGTTCTTACCGCACTAGGGTTTTCGTTGACAGCTTGTAAAATGTTTCTGTCACGATTTTCATTCTCAATATTATATCCGCTTCTAGGTTGTTCCAAGGCTCCATGGTTGATTAAATTAACTATGATTTTTCTGAATTAGGTTTTATGGGACTGCCTTCATTCGAGATACATCTCCAAATACCTTGCTAAGATAATGTCGGCGTATCTGCATGACTTTTCTTTATTTTAATAGGGAAAACCGGCCATTTTCAACAGGTTTTGACAATTTGTGTGTCAGATTTGTGATTTTAATGAGAGAAAACGTACTACTTATTGAAACAACTTTGATACTTTTGAATAATTTAACGTCAGCCTCCTCAGATGAAAAAAATGTGTAACTTATAAAAAACCAATCTTCTGAAAAATAAAGCATAGCCTTCTTAAAAAAAATTAGGACTTAAATTTAAGTAGTGTGATATTTCGATGATACTTAATCTTTTATGCACTGTGAAACATCACTAGACTAGAAATTTTACACTTTTTCCAAAAATCGAAGAATCCAATAAGGCGGTCATAAGAAAAATGAAAGTTGAGGTGGATTGTGGAATAACAAAAGACGATTGAGAAATGTTATACACGCTATCGTTATTCGTCCAAAAAAAGTGTCCCAATAATGTAACATTTTGAGTGCTGTCAAATTAACCGTTTCGGATTTACTGGCGAAAAATAAAATCCGCCATTTTCGGTTTTTCGCCGATATTTCCAAAACCAATTAACCGATCGTAAATCTGAAGCTGGTTATCGAATGCACTAAGCTTCCTCTGAAACTTTCCCCATTTAACCTTTGTAGTAGGTATAATAGGAGCCAAGATCACTGTATAGAGAAGCGAATCTGGGACACAAGTGGACTCGATTTACACATACTTCTCTAACGGATTTGACAGAGTTAACCATAATCTTCTGTTAGCAAAATTAAATGCTATTGGCATTGATGGCCCTGTTCTATGGTGGCTTTAGAGATTCCTATCAAATCGGGTTCAGTGTGTCAGATATGTGGTTCAATTTATTTAACAATTTAAGTCTTATTAGGAATACCTCAAGGTTCCCAACTGGGTCCAATATTATTTAATCTTTTTGTTTATAATATGTATGCATGGATATATCAGACCACCACAATCCAATAAATGATCTACGGAGTCAGATCAACAAGGCAACCGCAATAGCAGGATGCTTACGACAGGTGGTATGGGCAAATAAATATATGTGTATTGACAGCAAGGTCAAGATTTACAAGACTTGCGTTAGGCCAATCATGAAGCATACTCTGAAAGACAAGAAGTGACCGAGTCAGGACACCCCAAGAGATCCTAAGGCGACCCAATTAACAGATCGGCAGATCTAATTAAAGAAGAAGAAGTTAATAATATCGCAGAAGTTATAAATAATTCTCACTTTCTCATGTTTGCAGACAATCTCAAAATCTTCAGAATCATCACCAAGGATGAGGATGTTAGATTAGTGCAAAATGATCTTGATAGTATTCATGAGATGCTATAACATAAATCTCCTGAAACTTAACTTGAGCATATGTCATCAAGTCACGTTCCACGGAATTAACAATCCCATTATCTATTCATATAAACTAGGTAATGATTCACTCAGTAAAGTAGAAACCATGAAGAATTTAAGGGTAATTTCGGATCCTAACTTGATATTTCACTTGCATATATCATCACTATGTTCTAAGTCATTGGGTCTTGTTAGGAGATCATCTGTACACTTCATTAAATTATTATACTACTCATTAGTAAGATCAAATGTTGAAAACAATTGTCTGATATGGAATCCTTATAGAAATATTGACACTGACAGAATTGAAAAAAACTTTGCTGCATCATACAAAATGGATAAGATAAGTTTTTATGATTATGACGAGATACTATCAATGCTTTTTGCAATACAAAAAAAATTAAGTCGCCTTTTAAATACATTGATATTTGAGGATTTAATGTCGTCTCTAAGCTTATTATATAGCTTAACCCCAAAGCACATGGGACCTCATGGATGATTCTGGGACAGGTAATGTTAGGTGATTTTATTAGTTGGGTAGGAGTGAAGCGTGTGGATATGACAGTGTTCTGGGAATGTACGGTGATGTCAAAGTAAATGAAAACGGAGAAAGTCTACTTGAAGTATGTTTAAAGTAGAATCTTGTGGTAACAAACACAATGTTTAACCATAAAAGGATCTACTTGTACACAAGACAAGAGGGATGCAAGAGAAGTATAATTGATTTCGTAATTGTGGATGAAAGATTGAAAAAGAAAGTGATGGACACTCGGGCAGACCACTTCTTAGTAATGAGCCGAATAAGAGGTCTCTTTAAGCAGTGGCGGCATCGTGTGCAGGAATCAGGTAGTGTTCTAGAGCGTATAAAAGTTAAAAATTTGCAAAAAGAACAAAAAGAAAGTTGAAACTGTTGAGATGGATGTTTTCAGGAGGTCTTTGCGCATCTACCGAAGGGACAAAATAAGAAATAACAATATAAAACAACAAATAGGAATTGAAGGCCCCGTTCTTAGTGATATTGAGCAAAAACAGCTCATTTGGTACGGCCACGTTCAACGAATGCCCGATACAAGATAGCCCAAATAAGTCTTACACTGGCAGCCAAGTGAAAGAAGAAAAATGGGAAGACCTTGATTGGAATGACAAACCGGTATTCAACAGACAACGTCGAAAGACGTTCTAAACCGGCATATAATATATATATATATATATATATATATATATATATATATATATATATATATATAGTTAACATTATTGCAAATACTAGAAGAACATGAGTTACAGAAGTTTTCAATATCCCTTTTCGCAATACTGATTATTGCCAAAATGAATCCATTACAAGAGTAATTAGGATTGCCAACAACCAAACATCAAATATGGAAATTTTTAGTTCCTCTCTATATTACTTTAAACGTCAAATAAAATGCCTAGAGTTTTAAAAATACTAGTTTAAGTTTTGTATGGATATCAAATTTCATTGATTGTAAACGCAATTTTTCGCAAATAAAATAAAACACCATTTTAACACACTCTAATTAAAAAACTTTTATTTACATGGAACAGATTAATAAATAAAATTCAACTATTGCAATAAATGTTGCTCTGTTTTCTTAAGTTTCACTTTTACTGTGTGTGAACTGCACAAATTTTTATTTTTTTTTTATTTCCAGGATAGAATAAAAGGTTTGGCAGAAGAAGCATGAAAATAAGATTAATGCTGCAGAGATGAGTAGTTTGAGAAGTATAGCCGAAGTGACTCTGATGGATAAAATGAAGAATAGTAAGATAAGAGAACACTGTGGCATGAAAGATGTGGTAACAACGATCAGTCTCTTCCTACCACTAACATGTCTATATGTATGTATATTAAAGTCAAGTGTCCTGATGGAACTACACCACTAAACGAAAGATAGTTTTAAAAATGTTGCTAATTAAGTATTGTCATGCAAGCCACATTTCAATTTGGGCTGATCTAACCCTGCTTGAAATCATGAAATAACCATAATAAATATTTGGCCAATAGGGGGCCAAATGATTATTTTATATTTGGAATTTCTCTGACTGGTTTATGATGTTATATTGGGGTTTACCTGCCACTCCATTAAAACTTTGCTGTCAATCATTTTCAAATAGACTATAGTTTGGTAAAATTGACTAATTTAAGACAACATAAAGTATAAAGAATATTTTCCCCATGAAAAATATTCGGCCCATAGGGTCACGAAATGACCATTTGAAATAAAATCCTGCACACCAAGATGTCGACCCTGCTGACTATATTTTTCTATCATGACCAAAAAACAAGAACACAAACCAAGTGGAAGTGAGACGGATAAAAGCAACTGTTAAATTCATTAAATGTAAAGTTAAATTGTTTATCAAAGAGTAATGGTTATTATTAATAAATTTAATAAGTTTTGCACACCCATAAATGGCAATATAACGCCTTCTCAAGATTAATTTACACTTACCTTTTCTACAAATTACACAGGAGTATTTCCTTATTTTGAAATTTTTTCTATTAACAGCTTTCTTGGAATGTTTAGGTTTGATATCATTATATGATAGTTGGTGCATCCATTTTAATTCATCTTCACTTTTAATTGATGGCAAATCATACTCTTCATGTAACATTTCAGTTTTAATATTCTCAACATCCTCCACCTCCTTCTTGACATCATATAATTCCTTGTCAGTCTCTACAAAGTCTGTTGGTTCCACTTTTTTACATTGTTGGAATTGTAATTTTTCATTTTTAATATCCCCCACTTCCTTCTTGACATCATTTAATTTTTTTATAGCTTCTACAAAGATATGATTATTATTTCTCATTGCTAGATAAAATTTTACTTAAATAATTTTATAACTCAAATATATGAACTAATAATCAAATTTGTAAGCACTTTAAAGTTTAAAACTGAAGTGAAACTTATGACATGATATTTAGTAGAAAATATATCTCCTACTTATTACATAGTGATAGCTTTTGCCGATGACATAGATGCTGTTGCGCATAATACCAGAGATGTTAAGGATGTGTTCTCTTCTATTGAAACTCAAGCTCAAAAAATGGGATTAAAGATCAACAAGGCCAAAACTAAATTCATGGTAACCTCTAAGAATCAGAGGCAAAGGATAAGACAAAATATAACTATTAATGGCTACAATTTTAAACTCATAAAAGAGTTCAAATATTTAGGAGCAACAATAACAGAAATGAAAGAGACATAGTTGCTCTTATTGCATCGGCAAATAAAGCCTTTTATGCACTATCTACATTCTTTAGATCCAAACTACTTACAAAGGAAACTAAGGTAAGGATGTATAAGATCTTAATACAACCTCTTACAGCATATGGTAGCGAGACATAGATTGCAGGGACAGTATAACAGGAGAGTGGAGACACCGAAAAAATAACGAGCTGAAAGAACTACAGCATGGAAAACAAAGTAAGGTGGATCAAGTCAAGTCGACTTAGGTACGCTAGTGGTTTGCCATTCGATGGCAGGGGGTTTGCTACAAGAGTTACGTAATGGTGGCTTGATGACTGACAGGCAAATGCGGCACACATGGTGGCGCGCGCGTGTCTGAATTCATTGCTCACTCAACCTTAAATTCCGATTTAAAGATGAAACCTGGCTTAAAAGAGTAACTTATTTAGCTGACATTTTTTTTGTCTCAATGAAACGTGCCGTGTATTTACTGTGCAGGACAAAATAAAGGCACTTAAAAAAAATAGAATTTTGGAAAACTTTCTTGAGATCAAATATCTTTGAATGTTTTCCTCTTTTCTGTGAATTTATCACGAGGAACGCCTTATACAAGGTTTCCGAAATAAGGGCTGAAATTGTTTGTCATCTTTCTCAGCTCTCTGAGGAACTGAAAAGGTATTTTCTAGATATTGATAATGCTAAAGATGGCTGGATTCATAACCCATTTGAGGTCATGAAAGAGAGCATAAATTCTAGTTAAAATATTAAGCAACAGGAGTCATTATTAGAAATGTCCGTAGATGAAACTCTTCAAGCTGATTTAAAAAGGATGTCTGATAGATTTTTGGGCAGCTAGACAGGAAGATTATCCCGAACTCTCACGCAAAGTGGTGAATTTCCTTTTACCCTTTGCTACAACATACTCATGTGAGAGTGGATTTTCACACCTGGTCATGATAAAAACTAAATACAGAAATTGACTTGATACCCAGTCAGAATTAAGGTTAAAATTGTCCAAAATTACTCCTAAAATTAACTCCATTTGCGACAAGAAACAAGCACACCCATTACATTAATATTAAAAAGATATTTCTTTTGGCACTTTATTTATTACATTTTATTGAAATAAAAACTTTATTTTCTTTAACAGTCAATTTTATTAGTTTCACGGGGGGAGGTTTAATTAGTTAGTTAAGGGGTTCATGGAGCCGAATGTTTGAGAAACCATGTCAAATACCATGAAAGGCCAGAGTGAAGATCTGTTGGCCAGCCTAGGAGGAGATGGAAGGACGCAGTTACAGAGGATCTGAGAAAAATGGGTATAGCACAATGGGAAATGGAAGCACAAGATAGACAGAGCTGGAGGGCAATAGTGGATGCGGCCAAGACTCATGAGGAGTTGTAGTGCCAGCAAGAGAGAGAGAGAGACTTATTACATAAAATAAAAAGTATAAACTATTCTCTAATTAAACTTTACAAGTCCACAGAAGACAAAATTACACACTTTCAAACTTACCTTTTTTGGAAACTAAACAGTATTTCCCTTTTTTGCTATTTTTCTTTTTACCAATATCTTTCAGAGAATTTTTAGGATTTACATCACTAAATGGTTGTTGTGTCCAATTCAATTCGTCTACACTTATAATTGATGGAAAATCAATCTCTTCATCAAATATTTCAATTTTAATATTCTTAACATCCTCCACTTCTTTCTTGAAATCATTTAATTCCTCCATAGTGTACTATTTAAGAGCTTAGTGAGAGTTTGAATAAGAAAAATTTAGCTTTTATCACAGTATACACCCCCAATTTTCCTTTCCCCGTTGTTTACCCCAGTTACAGCCTTTGCTACATCTTCCATTTTATGCTGGTATATTCTTTGCTTTTATTAACAAAGAACTAAAGTTACTATCAACTGTCAACTGTACCACAGAATACACCAGCCTAAAATTGGTGTATACTGTGACTGTACTATCAACAGTCATTCTTTGACAGACGGACATTAAGTAGTAATTACCATAGAAATCATATTATATAAATATAGACGAAAGAATGCCAAGCCAATGAAGCGAAAGTGTTGTAAAAAGTTGTAGACATTCTCAGTGCGCATTGCGCATGATCGGTACTAGCTGCATATGCAACAGGGTTGGTTTCAGTGATATTTAGAAATTAGTACACATACAATAAAAATTCTAAGTAACGATTACATCTGTGTTTTTTCGACAAAGCTCATTAGTAGTTTTTTCTAATTGATATAATTCGCTAAAAAAAATTAGAATCTTATTATAACCTTACAATAGGACTTTTATAGTTATTGGTTTATCTCTCCAAGTAGTTAAATGTATTGGATGAGACTTGGGAAGAAATATTGATAAAATTTTTTTAATATATTCGATCATCATATGTAACAGATATTTAATGTATTGATGAGAAGTAAAGTTAGTAGTGTTGAGAATGAAAAGTATACATTGTTCAATGACAATAACAGAAGAATTCTTGATTTTTTGTGTGGTGGACCACCCAATCCCCCATTTTCGTTGACTGCAAAGAAGAACTGAGAACGGTGGTAAACCGTAATCACGTCAAACTGATACGGGTTGGTTACAACAACACTTATTGGGTCTTTTAGTTGAACCAATCTTTCTAACATTATAAAACAAGAATTCCACCGCGTAGGAACATCCTGCTTAATTTTTAATTCAGGCAGATTCATCTGTTGTTGTGTGGATTTTAGTTTTTTAGTTGCCACGACACTGTATTTAAAATGTAATTAATTAAATGTATTAAAAATCAGTAAAAGGAACGCATTAATGGTTTTTGCTTATTTTCTCAATATTAAGAGCTAATTGGGAAATAAGTATTGAGTGTATTGTAGCGAATTTGTGAAATAAAATAATTTTCTTTTTTTAATGTTAATTTTTGTAATACATCTGAAAACACTTAATATTTCCGAAACAGTTGAAGATAGGTATGGGACATTGTACATGAATTATGTTTAGAATTTTCTGAAGAATCCAAAAAATAAATAATATACAGGGGGATGTATTTAAAATAAGAAATTTAGTATCGGCCACTGTCACATGACACACCCTATATATTTATTTTTTTTTAAAAAAAATGCGCTTCTAAAAATACAAATCGACGTGTCCATGCGTTTTTCCCAACACGCTCTCATTTATTCGTTATAGAATTTATTCCATTTGGCTGTTCCACACTGTATAAATAAATGGAGCACGTTTGATGTTCAAACCTCGAGAAGTTCATACGATCAATAATAGATCTCGCCCACTCCGTGATTTTTTCCTATAGATTTTGTCAGTGTCATGCATAGGGAAAAATAACATAACGCGAGAAAGCGCTGTCAATGACAAAATATCGGATAGAGGTGAGAACAACAAATATTCTGTAATTTGATCACTTATAAAAACAAAGTTTTTATTGAAGGGAATTTTAGTTTTCTCAGAGATTTGAGCTGATTTTTTGAATTAAACTATTGGGTCGAAGCAGGATTTAAGGTTTGTTTCCGACGTTTTAGTTTTATTGTCGCTGGATTATCGTTAAATGCTAGTAAAAACCATAGAAATCATATTATAAATATGTAGATTATATAGACTGTGTAAGTATATATAATACATAACTAAATATGTAAAAATATTAAATAATAATAATAATGTAAAAGAACTATCCCGACTACTTGATTTTATAATCACAACAGTACTACTGGAAATACAGACTTCTCGTCAAGTAGCCACGGTGGCATTAAAAAACCACGTTCTAACTTTGGTTTTTTACCAAAAAAATTTCCATTTATTTATTAAGAATTTTTTCATGAATTAAAGTTTAGTTCCAGAAAATGCCCAAAATATCAATTTACTAATTTTATGTAGACATTTACGTCATGTCAGTTGTCAAAATAATTATATTATTATTACTGTCAAATAAATTCAAAATAAACAATTAATTTTTATGAAATTTAGTTTATAAATATTAATAAAAAATAAATATGGGAGCACTTGTCATATTTTTTATTATAATTTCTATTTTATTTTGTACTTTGTCATGGTAACTAAATGATTTTACTTTGTTAGACATACTTTATAACTTAATTTATTTTAGGATCCTTCCTTTGATAATTTCATGGCATTTCAAAAAAAAGTATGAAATCTCTTTAAAAATAGGAAGAATAGGTTTACCGTACCTAAAACTCTGTGATATTTACTTATCAAAGAATGGTTTTAATATAGTATGGATATCATAACTGTTTCCTTTATACTCCAAATGCTGTATTATATTTTTTTAGCAAATAGATGAAATTGGTATTAAAAGTAGTTTCCTCAATTCAGATTTAACTAAGTTAGTGACATTAATGGTAAAGGATGTAAGAATCAATAAAGATTTAAGTACAAAAATGGGAGAAGACACCTCCGTTAATGCAGAGAATATAATGGATTTTAGAGAAAAAGCAGTACCACATTTTATAAACAGTTTTGCACAGGTATAATCAAAATAACAAATATATTATTTACTTTTTATAAAAATGAACAAAACTGCATCATAGTTTTTATATTTAGTATTTATATTAGTTGGGTAGGAGTAAATCATGATGGATATGACAGTGTTCTGGGAATGTACGGTGACGTCAGAGTAAATAAAAACGGAGAAAGTCTACTTGAAGTATGTTTGGAGTGGAATCTTGTGGTAACAAGCACAATGTTTAACCATAAAAGGATCCACTTGTACACAAGACAAGGACACCAGAGAAGTATAATTGATTTTGTAATTGTGGATGAAAGATTGAAAAAGAAAGTAATGGACACTCAGGCATACCACTGTGCAGGTATTGACACAGACCACTTATTAGTAATGAGCCAAATAAGAGGTCTCTTTATGCGGTGGCGGCATAGTGTGCAGGAATCAAGTAGTGTACTAGAGCATATAAAAGTTAAGAATTTGCAAGAAGAAGGTATAAAAGAGGAGTTCGTTAGTAAATTGACCGAGAAATTTGACAGTTTAGATGAAGCATATGAGGTTGAAAAATTGTGGAAGCTATTCAAGGAAGGAATCATGGATATTGCTATTGAAGTGTGTGGTGTAAGTAAAAGAAGGAAAGGATGCAAGTTACAGAAAATGTGCATAGAGGTTCAAAAAGCAGTGTCTGAGAAGAAGAAGGCCTGGCTGGATTGGCTGGCTACAACAGCCAATCATATAACGCAAAAGGCAACGATTGAGGATGTAAACATGGCAAAGAATGAGTATAAAAGGTTAAACATACATACATACATAATAATACCCTTTATTTAGCCAATTGCTATCACAGTACAATAATGAATATGAAAAATACTACATCTATACCTATATAATACTATGGTTTTCAACAATATATTTTCTTAATCTTTATCTAAAACTAACAAAATTTAGATTTTTTATATATTCTGGAAGATATATTAAAGTCTATCAAACCTTTATGAAACAGACTGTTTTGTGCAAAACTCGAATGCACACAAGCTACATAAAAATTTTGTCTACCTCTTGTACTATAAATGTGAATATCAGATACTAATTGTAGTTTTTCTAAAATATGTTCCGGATACATACCATTTTTTATCTTATATACAACACTCATTGTATTTAACAAAATATTTTGCTTCACACTCAATAACTTTGTAGCTTCTAACATATCCCTTATTCTTGTATGCCTATTGCATCCTAATATGTTTCTTAATGCACAATTTTGTTTTCTCTGTAAGACTTTATATCACTTTTTTTAAACATATACATAATGGTAGAACAGTAGGTAATTGAAATGGGGCAGTACAATTGTTTTAAAGATTAAAAGTTTAGACCAAGAACTTAAATAATTACCTATTCTACATAAATAATTAATTTTTTTTTAACTTTTTTTATTATATAATTTGCATGATTCAAGAAAGTTAGGTTTTCATCTATGAATACTCCTAAATATTTAAATTCTTTAACTTAAGCAATTTTCTTGTTATCTATTAAAATATCACTGTGATTGTATGTATCTGTCATATTATATCTATTTTTAAGAATCATAACTTTTGTTCTATTTATATTTACGCTTAAACTATTACTACACAGCCATTTATACAGTCTAACTAAATCTTCATTAATTTTTTGAACCATATTCTCTATATTCTCACTTTCAATGAATAAGATTGTATCATCAGCAAAGAGCTGTAATTCACAGTTATTAATGACATTAACAATATCATTGATGTATAGCACAAACAAGTCCGGTCCCATGACTGTCCCTTGGGGAACCCCATGCTTATTTTTCTTAACTGTGGATACTTCGCCATTGTATTTTGTTTGTTGACTTCTTTCTTGTAGATATTCTGTAAACCACTTTAAGACACTACCTTCTAGACCATATTTTTGTAACTTTAAGATGAGCAATTCTCTGTTTATTGTCTCAAAAGCTCTGCAAAAGTCAATGAATACTACTTTTACAACTTTTCCTTCACAGACTTCCATCTGGAAATAACCGTTTGTAGTGCACTTTCACATGCGTGTTTTCGTGAAAATTGGTCAGTAACTTATTTTTCTCCACATATTCCCTCATTTGATCATTTGCCAAAGTTTCTAACAATTTTTCGTATATTGGCACCATATTGATTGGTCTATATTCTTCACACAGCTGAGTTATGCATACTTTTTCAATAGGTATTATTGTGGTTAATTTCCACTTTCCAGTAAAACCACTTTTTCCAGACTAGCGTTAATGAGGTCTAAAAATTTATCGCCAATCACTTCAAATGATAATTTCAGAATCTTTGAGTTTACTCCGTCAACACTGCTCGGTATATTTTTTAAATTTTTTACTACTTTTTTGAGATCAGCCATTTGTAGAGTTTTAAACTGAGTAAACTTCTCTCTAGGTGTTTTAATATTACTGAGTATTTCTTCTACCTCTATTCTATTTATGTCTTTGGCAATAAAGGAAATACTGTCTAAAAAGTTAATATTGAATTTTCCATCTATAATTTTATTTTCATTCTCAGGGATGCCATTGAACACAATACCTTGATTATTTTTACTTCTGCAATCATTATTAAGAAAGCTCTTTAGACATTACCACATTTCCTTTGAGTCCCCTTTGACCTCATCAATTTTTTCTTGATAATAGTACCTTTTTTGTACTCTTATCAGTTGAACTACTCTATTTCTTTGTTCTCGATAGTATTGCCAGTCTTGCTCTGTTCTTGTTATTATAGCCTTTTTGTATTTCTTATCTCGATCTGAGATTTCTTGACCAAGTTCTGGTGTCCACCATTTGTTATTTCCCCACTTACATGATGTCTCTTTTTTTTTAAGTGGTGCATGCACATTTAATTTGTTTAATATTATTTGTACCACAGCGTTCTCTTATCTCACTATTTTTTACTTAATCCAACCGAGTCACTCCGTTTATACTTCTCAAACTACTCATCTTCGCAGCATTAATCCACAACCTCTTTTGCCAGAGGTAAAATACTACCTTGCAACTGGAAAAAATCAGAAACCAAGATGGTAGTATGGTAAAAGGAGAGGAATGCGTATTAAAGAGATGGAAGGAATACTCTGAAAGTTTATTTGAGAAAGAGGATACACAAGTACAGGCCCCATTCGGAGACATGAGTAAAAGTTGCAATGAAAGTGAAATTAGTACTACAGAAATTATGGAAGCGTTGAACAGTATCAAATTGGGTAAAGCTTCTGGGTACGACAGTTGAAATGCTGAAGGCTGGACAAACCGTGGTAGCTAGTCTGCTGTACCTCCTTTTTAACCTTTGTTGGAGGAGTGGTAGCGTACCAGACGACTGGTGCCAGGCCGTTATCGTGCCGCTTTACAATGGAAAAGGTTCGCAGCAGGACTGTAAGAACTACCGAGATATTAGTTTACTCAGCATAGTCGGCAAACTGTATGCAAAGATATTGATTAAAAGAGTAACAAAGAAAACTGAGATAATATGGGATGTGCAAGCAGGATTTAGAAGAAGAAGGAGATGTATGGATCAGGTCTTTTCCTTACGAGGTATAGTCGAAAAATTCTTGGCTAGAAGTCAGAAGGTCTATTGCGCTTTTATAAACTTGGAAAAGGCCTATGACAGAGTGGTGAGGAGTGAATTGTGGTCGACATTGTCTATGTATGGGGTGAGCGGTATTTTAATACGAGCACTGAAATCACTTTATGAGGATTCCTCTGCTTGTGTCAGGATAAACAGATCTTGCATGGACTGGTTTAACATCGAAAAAGGTGCGAGACAGGGATGTGTGGCCTTACCATGGTTGTTTAACTTATACATAGACGATTGTTTAAAAGATTTGAAAGAGAGTGCGTATGGATTGAAAATGAATGATTTGATCGTCAAATGCCTTCTTTACGCCGATGAACAAGTCATATTAGCGTCATCTGAAGAGGAGTTGCAGGCAATGGTTAATGTTATGCATGATGCCCTGAAAATTAAAGAGATGAAAATAAATGTAAGCCAAACGAAAGTAATGGTTTTTGAAAGAGAAGAAAGCATAACAAACTGTGAAGTTTTGATTAAGGGAGAAAGAGTGGAACAAGTAAATGAATTTGTGTACTTAGGTTCAAAGTTTACGAGAGATGGAAAGTATGACAGTGACATTGAGAGAAGGGTGTTGGCAGGAAAACAAATGAATGGGGCACTGTATAGCTTTATGAACAGCCAGAAAGTGTCAAAAAAGCACGTCTGGCTGTGCATAGAGGTTTGTTGGTTCCTAAACTTATGTATGGCATGGTATGGTATGAGAAGTATAGCCGGAGTGACTCGGTTGTATAAAGTAAAAAATAGTGAGATAAGAGATCGCTGTGGTGTAAAAGAAGATGTGGTTACAAAGATAGATAAAGAAAATCTTAGATGGTTTGGACACGTAGAAAGGATGGAGTACCAACAACCGACGAGCATGTATGAGAGTACTGATGAAATTAAAGGAAGCTAAAGATGTTTGTAAGAACCGTAGCAAGTGGAAGGAAGTGGTCTCTGCCTACCCCTACGGGAAAAAGGCGTGACTATATGTATGTTATGTATGTATTTATCTCCAAGCCAGTCTTTTACCAGTTGTTTCCCCTCTTTTTTTACCATCATTTTGTTTTTTAATATTTTTAGCTCCACAAGTAATTTTTTATATCTTAAACCAATTTGTATTGGTGGTGAAACTTAAAAAAAAAGAAGCTTTGGTAGATATTGTTTATCTTAAAACTCAACTGATAGTTTTTCTTAGTCATGGCAAATATGACAGCTATTCTTGTAAGCAATAAACAATATTGATATAAAGAAATGTATAAATATTTTTAAGGTAAAAATATTGATTTTTTATGACTTTGTACTTTTACAGTTCCTACTTTTGTCCAGAATTAAAAGCACCCCATGATACTCTGGAATTCAATGTAAGTGCACTAACCCCTATTAGCTCAGAAATTTGTGCCTAGCCCATAAACAGATTGTAGATATTTTGGGCATTCAAAAAATGATGCTGAGGTGCTTGATAATTTTGCTATGAAATGAAGAAGTGAATTGCATTGTATAAACATGTAAAAAATAGTTGTTTTTGTATGTTTATAAAAACATTTCACAACACATTTCTCTAAATTAATATTGTTAATAACTTGCAAGAAAAACTTTATTATGTTTGCCTGTTTTAAGAAAAATTTTGCATAAATAATTGTTACAAAACGTACTAACAACTGATTTTAAGCTAAATTAAAGCTAGAAAGAATACTGTGTGCAGCTACATTTTACTTTTTACATGACTGCTTCAACAAAAAACATTATTTACCTGCCTTACTTTTGTTCTATTCATATCATTTATCACCTACTAAAATGATTTTTATTTATGATACATCTTCAGTATTTTTCTCTTTTAATTTGTTTGGTTTACTTTTTGTGAATACTTTTTGGTCAGTAATGTCATGACTTCACGACTTTTTCACGTAAGGGTAGGCAGAGACCACTTCGTCGATTCTCTCTACGTGTCCAAACTATCTAAGCATTTCTTTATCTACCTTTGTTACTACATCTTCTTTTATCTTACAGATTTCCCTTATCACACTATTCCTCACAATATCCATCACACATTGTAAAATAATAATTTTTTTAGTTTATGGCTATACACGTTTATAACATATCAGCAATATTACTCCGCTCTGAAACTCCTGGTTGTCTGGTTCACGCCACTGCCAGAGAACTTCATCTAGATGGTAGTATCCTAAAAAATGCTAAATCTTTATTAGTAACTTTAAACCTGATGGAAGCTGAGATAAAAGTCTTAAGACATGCAGAACAACAAGTAAAAGAAGCTAGGTTAGCCGAGTTCAGTTTTGGTATTTCTTTGGAGACTATTTTGGTTGTTCAAGGTCCATTATCTGTTGAGGTAAAGTTTATATAATTCATATTATCTTTAACATTACAAAATCGTAAAAAAAAGACCACACTTCCATATTTGCCCACAAAAATTATGAGACGCCACCTATGGACTGTCTAAGAATCCATACATGTACATTGAAAGTTATAGGCACTTTTATAGTCCATGTTGACTCTATGGGAAATTATTTTATTATTAAATAGATGTTTCAAAGTCAAACAAATATATTCCCCTCTGTAACTCAGTGGTTAAGGCATTTGCTCTTCAACACTGCAACCAAGGTTCCTGGTGAAGACAAAATGTATTCCGATTTTCTGGTGACCTTTACTCAGTACTCCTTAACTAGGATCAAAATAGACAAGGCATTCAACCTAATGCACAGCTGGGCATCTGATTGGTCATACGAAACTGCCATATGTGACAAACAGTAACAAAGTGGTACTCATACAGCAGAAAAGTTATGACTAAATGGTTCTTGGAACTCAGCAGTGAATGGACAGGCAACCTAGGTGAAGAAGGCGTGGTCGTAGAGATGGATGAGTCAAAGACTGACAAACACAGGTCATGTTCAAAGGTCGCCATGAAGACGACGGTGGGCAGGTCGATTCCGGTGTCTGATAATACCCGAAAATGATCGCAGTGCTGAAAACCTCGTACCACTGATAATAAAACACGTCGAGAAAGGAACTAAGATACACACAGATAAAATAGCCTCACTGCTCATGGATTTCCACACTTCAAAGTGAATCACAGTGATAACTACTTACTCAGAAGATCAGAGGAGACGGAACTATTTACTTTTAAACATGATCATACATCCCCACATCTGGTCGACTGTATGATCTTGATACGGCCGACTGGAATGTGTTGTGCTGTGATGTTGCCTACTCTCCAGTTATGGCAAGAGATTTGTGATTGTTATTGAATCGTCTATAGTATTTGTTGATTATATTTGCAACAATATTGTGACCATAATGCTATCTAATTAATATTTCATGAATAATAACAACCTGAATAATACAACCCATTTTATGGAATGTTAAACAATTGAACTATTTCATTCCATTAGATCATAGAAATGTGTTGCTTAATAAGCGACAACGCCGCACGGCTTGTCTAAATGGTACCACGTGCAGAGATTTCTGTGTACTACGAAATCTGATAGTTTCGACTATCATTAGTAGCGTTGTTGCCGAAGTTTTTGAAACGAGATTTTGGAGTATCATTGGTGATTTTTTAGCATATTGGTAAAATGTAGTGAAATTTAGTGGAAGAAATGATTCGTCATTGCCAAGTGTGTAAAAAAACGGACTATTTAAGCCCCAGTGTTTCTTTTCACAAGTAAGTTGGAATATCTCTTTGTTTACTATATTTTCATCAAGTGGTGTAGCGATATCGATTTCAATATCAAAATAATCAGGTATTATTGTGAGGCGTAAAACACGAATCTGAAAACCAAACGATGCAGATATCAATACTTTTTGAGATATTCTCAAAAAAGGAAAGGTCATTATTTCCCTGTTATTCAGCAAAACTTATTCAGTGGTATTATCCTTCTTTCATTGTTATTTGAAGAACAATATACCTTTCTGATCCATTTTATAGTAGTATATCATAAGAAATCTATACATCCTCTCAAATTTAATCCAATCGAGAAATCAAGGAGTCGTTTAGGTTACTTAGCTGTTAATAAATAGTTTGAACATTAAAATTTAAAATACATTAAATTTTATTTGTACAATTAATATCAATGATAATTATTTTTATATATGTTTTTTTTCATTTCAGACAGTTAGGTAAAATTATTTAAAATTCTTTTTCAGTACTTTAATTGGATAAAATAATTTAGTTTAACGGGTATTAGTAAAACTGTTCGCTACACAATTAGCAACTCTTGAGTTGGAATAACTTAATTTTATAAAAGTAACTTATAACATTAACACAATTGGCATTAAAAAGGAAACTTTAACGTAACACAAAATTGTCACCCAACATTTGAGGAATTATTAAGTTTTTTAAAGTTACACAAAATTGGCACCCCACTTTTGTAACTTTAGAAAAACAGTTTAGTTAGGGTAACAGAATTTGGCGCCCAACTTTTGGGGTTTAGAAAAATACTTTTAGTAGACTACAATACTTCAATTTGATAAAAAACTGAGTATCACCTATTCAAAAATATATTCTCATAAAAAACTAAATATTACCCGATAGATATATTCTCATTTTGAACAAACAGCACGCCACTGATTAGAAGCGTGGCCATAAATCCACTATTTATTTATTTAGCGTATGGCTACACATGGTTTAAAACTAAGAAAATATAAAGATGTATATATAAAACACGTACACAACGTAAAAACATAAAAGAAGAAAATTAATAAAATAACACATTTATATCTATATTTATATCTCTATCGATAGATTTTCAATCCATTGAATCG
This sequence comes from Agelastica alni, assembly GCA_950111635.1. Lineage (NCBI taxonomy): Eukaryota > Metazoa > Arthropoda > Insecta > Coleoptera > Chrysomelidae > Agelastica > Agelastica alni. The sequence goes on from OX467716.1 coordinate 17,182,915, forward strand.
CCGCATAAATCCACAATAAGGTTACAGCGTTGCCAGCACGAGAACGGGACAAAGAGAATCGATTGGTATTCTTTGTCATACTCATGGCCACTCTCGTGTAATCATTACGATAAAATAAACAGAGTTTTATGAATGGGATGTTGCGTCTCCTCTGGATAATAGGTCTGTGCTTGGACCCCATGGACACTCTGTTAAATATAATTATTAAAGTAATGATGTAGTTAAAAATAAACAGTGCAAGTGAATAAAAATAAATGAAAATTTTTGTGTCGTTCAAGTTACAGGTTAAGTTATGTTACGTTGGATTAGGTTAAAATATATAACTTCTTTAAGCGTTAGGTAATAATATGAGGAATTTTTTTCCCATAGACTTAGCATTGGGGAATTCAAGTGCCTATAACTTTTTAATCGTACTTTTCCAAGGCAATCTGTGTAGATGTATGAACTCCCCAAGTCCCCATGTCACGCCCAATTAGTTTCCATTATCACCGTCTCTATATAATAGTGGGCAAATACGAAAGTGTCCCTAAAAAATCTGTTTTTCAGAAACTTCACATAAAGATGTCTCAAAGTAGTGCTATAATTAATGGAGCTTTTTATAATATTGCTCATAATCCTAATAATAAGGCCACAAATAAATCTTTGGTGTGTGAAAACTACAAAGATGATATTTTTCAAAGATTTAAACCCATAATTCCAAAGGTAATAAAAATATGTCCTTAGAGGAATTAATAAGTAGGTATTTTCTTTAAAAGCTGTAGGTATCTAAAAAATATAATTTTGCTTTTAGAATTGTTCACTGTACATTGATGACACTTCATTAACAGGTGTAAAAGATAATGGGCAAAGAGAATATAACTCTTCCCTCAAATCTTTAGCACTTAACTACCATTCAGTATTTCAAGAAGAAAAAAATGGTAGTAATGACACCCCCTCTATGTTTTTCAATTTTTATTTGACTGATTTACTCTTGCGCAATAGCAGAGAAAAACTTCTGGAGTTAAAACATTTTAATATTGATGCGAAAGTAAGTTAAACATATAATTTTTAAAGAGTTTGTATTACAAATTACAGTCGACTCTCGGTAATTCTGCAAATTCGGCCATAGCAGTTAAAAAAAAATTAAACGTAGTAAAAACAAAACAAACATTATTCTTAATGTAGATGTTCAAAATGCTTGCCTCGTAAGTATTGGCAACATCTCTCTCTCTCTCTCTCTCTCTCTGTAGTTCTTACAACCCAGGATGGGTCTTGGCTGACTCAACAATTCCTCTCCATAGGACTCTGTCCATTATTAGCTCTTCTGCTTCTGTGATATTCAGAGTTCTAAGATCTTATGCTATGTTGTCTCTCCACCGTAGTCGTGGTCTTTCTTCTACCGGTCGGAGCCTGCTCCCATACTAATTTGACAACTCTTCCATCTTCCTGTCTTTTGACACGGCCGGCCCATCTCAGTCTTTCCGCTTTAATTATCTTTACAATGTCCGGTTGATCATATAGTTCTTCTATTTCCCTGTTTTTTCTATAACGATACTGTTGTGTAGTTTCATCCCTTGTAGGTCCGTATATACTCCGTAGGATTTTCCTCCCTGCAATCCTCAATCTGTTCTCGTTCTGTTTCGTCATGGTCCAGGTCTCACAGGCGTACATCATAATCGGTCTTACAATGGAGTGGTATATTCTTATTTTAGTCGTCCGAGATACATTTTTGGATTTTATTATTTTCTGTAACGCAAAACAGCAGCGATTGGCACTTTATGTTCTGATGTTAATTTTATTGGTCATGTTATTGTCTGACGTGATAGTGGTACCCAGATATTTAAATTCATGGACTCTTTCGAAGTTGTATTGGTCCTATTCGATTCCTACGCTCCGTTCTTGATGTGGTCATGTACTTGGTTTTACTCCCATTTATTTTTAGGCCTACATTTTTCGCTGCAGATTCTATTTTTAGAAATTCTTCTTTGACGTTCACAGTTGTGTTTCCAATGATGTCCATGTCATCCGTAAAGGCCAATATGATACGGGGGCCCCGATTTCTGAAAAGAAGAGTGTCCGCTTTTGCCTCCCTTACTACCTTCTTTAAGGCTATACTAAAAAGAAGTGGGGAGATGGCGCCTCCCTGTTTAAGGCCATTATTTGTAGTAAAAAAGATTGAAAGCTTCCCTCCGATCCGTACTGCACTTGCAGAGTCTTCCATGCTGATCTTTGTTAAACTGACGAAGTTTATTCGGGATTCCTAGTTCTATCATAGCATTCCACAGCTCCACTCTCAAGACGTTGTCATACGCTTGTTTAAAGTCGATAAAGAGTTAATGTAGGATTTTATCGTATTCCCAGCTCTTCCCCATTAATTGACGGATTGTAAAGATCTGATCTACGGTTGATCAGTTTTTTCTGAACCCACATTGGTAGTCACCTAGCTGATGCTCTACGTAGTAAGTTAATCTTTTGAGTAGTACTAGGGACTAGACCTTCTATCCAGTATTTATCAATGATATACCCCAATAGTTGGAGCATTGTAGTTGGTCGCCCTTTTTGTGTATTGTCTCGATGACACTCTCTTTCCAACTACTTTGTATTTTTTCTTCCTTACAAATCTGGAGTATGAGGATGTGGAAGTGTTTGAGATAAGTTTCTTCTACATATTTGGGACACTCTGCTGATATTGTGTCATTACCCGGAGCTTTGTTATTTTTCAACCTGCTGATCGCCTTCGTTATCTCCCCAAGAGTTGGATTTTCGACCAGTGGATCTGCGGTATAGTAGGTGACCGCATCTCTTTCTTAGTTCTGCTGTGCGTTTAGTAATTGGTCAAAGTAACTTCTCCACACCTCCATCACCTCGCTATTATTTGTCATTAATCTTCCGTTATCTGTTTTAAGAAACATGTCAGTTCTCGGTCTAAAGCCTCCTTTAATGCTTCTCACTTCCAGGTCCTCTAAAATTTTTTTGTTCGTATGTTCTTTTCTTTACTCTAATTGTTGTCCGTGCTGTTGCTCTTATTTGTCTGTACTTCTCTCTATTGTGTTCGTTTGGGTTTTGCAGCATCTCCAATCGGGCCTTGTTTCTTGCCCTTATTCTCTCTTCACATTCCTTGTCGACCCAACATCCTAATCTTAAATAAAACTGTCTTCCAACGTTATTCATCATCTGTGGTGTGGTCTTTAAATATAAAACATAAGGAAGAAGCATAGTCTCAGATAAGTGTTGACTGGAATGGAGGATGCATATAGCCGACTACTGCTTCCGTTATGACAGAGGTGTTATGGGATTTACTTATTCATGTTCTAGTGTTTAGAAAAATTTGATTGTATTGTATATTTTGTTTTCATAGGGATAGAATAAATAAAGAATTAAAGGGTTTTCTAAATGAAAAAGAGGCGTACGGCTTTAAATTGCAATAAAAAGAACAAAAAACTCATAAATGTTATAAAAATGCTACACTTCTTGTGGAATGTTATACCAGCACTTATGTTTTGGTGTTAGGGAACACTAACAAGATGAACAACTAACCATATTTGTCGTTATTGTCTCAGTAATATAACATTGTTTTAAAAGTAAGCTCGTTCCTGTTTGTTTTATATTCAAGGAGTGTGACAGATCTAATCTCAAGCGTTATTTTTAAACGGCTTAATCTAGTGGTTTATTTTTGTATACCATACTTTTGACATATCCCCATAAGAAGAAGTCTAATAGCATAATATGAGGTGGCCGTGCTGGCCTTTCTATCGATTCTCGTCTTCTTATCCACCGATTTGAAAGTATTAGGTCGAGTACTGCCGGACATAGATTAGATAATGTGGCGGTGCTCCATCTTGCTGGAACCATATCATATTCACTGGAACTTGTGGGTTTGCTGGATCAGGATAATAGTTTGACAAAGTTAGCACGACATTATTTTGATGCTAAATAATTCTCTTCATTCAAATTACCATCAATTAAAAAGGAATCAATGACTTTTTATTTTTTTTAATTGATACCGTCCAATAAGTACACCGAAGTGGTTTTTGCTTACTTTTTTATTATTAAGAAACGGTGCTAGTAGTAGTTTTTAGTGTGCGGTAGCGAATTTTATCAATCAGATGATTTTATTTTTTTTAATGTTAATTTTGGCACTAGATTTAAAAACAATAACATTTTTAAATATATCATGAAAAGACCTTTTCAATGATGTATTATAAGCCCCTTATTATGTTATTATTTAACATTTGGGTCGCGCCTAACATAAGTTCTTGGGCATTTCGACCTTAAGATCTTTTGTGCCATTCCTTGGGATATTTCTTGTGTGTCTTCTGGGTCCAATTTTTACTTTCTTATAAATCCTATCAAGAATAATTCGGGCATCACAGCCCCTACTTCCTATTTAAAAATTTGGGGGTTGTAACTGTCACTCGAAGGGGGTTCGATGTAGGGGCGAAATTTTTTCGTTGCAGGATGTCATTTTATAATCTAAAACGAAAATGTTTCGGGATTTTTTATAAATGTGCACAATATTTGAAATAATAAATTTTATTCCATTTGGCTGTTTTACATTGTTGTATGTAATTGACATGTCGGATTACAGAGGACGTCAGATTAGACAGGGCCGGACTACCGCGAATCGACTGTATTTGGATTAAGATAATTACATAAATGTTCCATTATGTGAAAGTTTGAAGGTAATAAATAAAAAGAGAAAATTGTAAACTTAATGGCAAATTAATGTTGTTACTCTTATATCCAAAAGAAGATTTTAAATTTAAATTGCTCTTTTGCAATATAAAAATAATCTCGATATGAAAAACTATTGTCACAGAACTTTTTAATTCTGAATATTAAAATTTTTATATACATTAGGGTGTCATTTATTTACCAAATTGATTTTTGTTGCAGCGCCCCTTTAATTTTTAGTATGTTGCTTGAAAGAGAATATCAGACCAAAAAAGCACTTAATATTAATATTAATCCTGGCCATAGTACCGTTGGATTTAGTTATTGTTAAAAATAAAAAACAGTTTTATCTAAATAATAATTTTGCCGTAAAAGTAAAAAAAATTTAAAAATTTAAAATTAGTTCAGTTTTAACCCTGAATAACTTTTAAAGAATGAATTTATTAAAAATTCACAAAAGACTATTTTTGTGGATCGTTCAATTTCCTACAAGAATATGTATTTTTCATTGCTGTATATTCACTTGTTCATGCGAAAAAATTGTAAAATGTATCGTCTTTAGGGCAAGGTTTAATATGAACTTTTTTTGGTCTGATATTTTTTTAGGTAATGTAAAAAACGTTAACTTGGTAAATAAAGAACGGCCTTCATTTTCAGACATAAAATAATTTAAAAAAATATTTTTCAGTTAAAACAATCTATATTAAATATTTATTTGCAACAAAATTGCCTCCTGGTTACTTACGACCACAACATAATCCATAAGTGGATGTGTACTAACTTTCCTCAAAGTTATCCTAAATTGCAACCTCTTAAATTGGAGGACGTACTTAAAAATCCTGAAAAAAGTAACAGTATGAAAATCGCTGTGAAAAAAAGTACATTTGTGGAGAAAATGGTGTCCAATCTAAGTATAAATTTTTGCGCCGAGCTTAGCCAGATTTTAGTTATAATTAGACTAAAAAACCATAATTCTTCTATGGGGTTTAATAAAATTAGGCTGCTACTAGATCAGTCGCAGGAAAGTCGAGGTAAAGTATGTATTTAATTATTATTATTATTTATTGCAACAATTAAAGTTGAATTAAGTTTTTACTAGTAAATTAAAAATATTTCTACTACTATTACTACCTGTCACATCATTTTCTTTCAAGATAAGTACTGAAACAAAGTTTTTCTTTCAATAAATATTTTGAGCTGGCAGAATTTAAGTATTTATTTTTAAACTACTTTTTGTTACAGGAGCTTCATTTAAATCATATCTTCCAAATCTCATATTACGCGATCGTCATTGGACCATAGAGTTTTTAGTCGAATCTTTATGGTGGTCATTTAAAGAGTGGAGCCAAGATATGAATGTGTCAAAAGTAATGCACATATGGGGTACGCCCTTGTACTTGGGTATGGGTATTGTTAAATTCACTACTGCTCCACAACAAGAAGTTAAAATGGAGTCATTATTGGATATTGTGCAGTTGGAGTGGTCGATAGATTTGGCTGAATATGTACTGTTGGCTTTAAGGTACAGAAAAGTATGATACCAATTGTTTTTAATTCGGTGTACTAACACAGTTAGTAGTTTTAAAATGGAATCAAGTCTGATTTTCCAAATATATTCTGCTTCTGTTATTAAGCTTTACTTAAGAGTTTGTAAGTCACCTGACTCTGTTCAAATTCTGAGTAGGGCAGAGGAAACGGTAGACACGATGGGTGGGGCTAAATAAAAATAAATCACATTGTTTGTTGACGAGCAGTTGTGATGTTTAGTCCGCGTGAGAAAAGCAGGAAAGTTGTAACATTATAATTATTAATTAGAAAGGTAAGAAAGTGATAATGCTATCCTAAGCATATTTTTTGAAAGTTATTGGTATAAGGTAAGACTAATTTCTCGTTAATGTTTGGATTATATTTGACTACACAGTAAAATAGAAAAAAATATCTATAGGGAAAAATTACGTAACGCGAGATGGCGCTGTCAATGACAAAATGTCGGATCAAGGTGTGAACAACACATATTCTGTCTTTAAATCACTTGTAAAACCAAAGTTTTTATTGAAGGGAATTTTAGTTATCTCAGAGATTTGGGTTGTTTTTTTTGTGTTAAACTATTGGATTGAAGCTGGATTTAAGGTTTGTTTTTGACGTTTCAGTTTTATTGTCGCTGGATTCTTGTTAAATGCCAGTAAAGACCAGGTGTGTCCAGGTATCAATTTTGGTTTATTTTCGAAGTTTTTCAGTTCTGTTGTCAATGGAATTCTTGTAGCAATAGGTGAACGTGTTCGACCAATTCAGGAAGGTTAAGAGGTTTTTAAGGCTGGCCACATCCTTTGATGTGGAACTGACGGTCTCAATAAAAAAATCATCAAAAGTTTATGCATGAGATCCATTTCTGAGCTGCCTTAGGATTTGAAAGATATTTATGTAAAGATATAATCGAATTTCCATATGTAGAGCAATGTGGAACAGAGCATATTTTTCGCGATTTTATCTCCATTACACCTTTTTTAATCTTTTGCATTTTCGGATTTTGTGGTTTATTAACATCAATTCTTTACAAAATATCGTTTAAATATAACACTTGGATCATAAAAATAATGAGTTCTAGTATAAAAAGCAGAAATCAACGTTTTCTGATTAAACTTGCTTATCAGCTAATATCTTTTTATTTCTTTCGTAATTAACCAAAATTTGATCGCCAAACACATTTCACTAGAGTCTATTTTAGTTCGATTTATCATCAATTTATTCAGGAATATTGGTAGGCGAAATGTAAGGAGTATAGTATGCTTAAGAAATTTGTTTTTTATTAATAAACTAAAAGAACCCGGCAGACGTTGTCTTGCCCGTGTATAGCAGCAAGTAATAGCAAAGTGGATAGCGCGAAAATATTCTCTGTATTCAAATAAACCAATATTCATGACGATCGGTTGAACGGTATATAAGTTGATACGCTGCAGCGCCATCTAGTAAAATGTATTGCATAAAAACCTTCTACATGCAAAAACACAGATCAGACAAGTTTCACAGTGATCGGTCAAACGGTGTTAGAGTTTACATATATACCTACATATAGTCCCGCCTTTTTCCACTCGCTACGGTTCTTACACACGTCTTTTGCTTTTTGTACCCCCGTAGTAATTCTTAGTTGATTCTTGTTCATTGCTAACAGTTCTGCCGTCCTTTTGTGACACGGTTCTTTTATGTATTCTTTCACGTGTTTGATTCCTGGTCTACTTTCCCAGTAATTTTTGTGTTTTTCCCCAATTCGGTCCTTTACATACACTCTTACTGTACGCTTCTATACCCCTAGCATCTGCCGTCGGTTTGGAGGAGTTTCCGAACCTCTTCTTGCAAGTTCATCTGCTTTTTCATTACCTGCAATTCCCTGGTGTCCTGGAACCCATATCAGTTTGACGTGATTATGGTCTGCCAGCGTTCTCAGTTCTTCTTTGCAGTCCCATACCAGCTTGGACGTCACTTCCTTGCTGTACAAGGCCTTACGTGCCGCTTGACTGTCTCGACGGGATGTTGATATGCGCGTTTTCAACATTCCTCCTTCTCCTTCGTGCAATGAAGGATGATGTACACCTCTGCCTGAAATACGGAGGTGTGGGTGCCCAACGAGTAGTTGATGCCAGTGTTTGGGTTCCTGGAGAACACTCCTGTGCCCGCCCCATTCCCAGTCTATATATTTCAGGGGTGAAACTCTCCAATATTTTGCAAAATAGCACGTAGTTGTGCATGTAGTAGTGAATGTTGGGTTTGGCAGAAGAAGCAAAAAATTAGAAGTATAGCCGGAGTGACTCGGTTGGATAAAGTTAAGAATAGTGAGATAAGAAAACGCTGTGGTGTGAAAGAAGATGTGGTCACAAAGATAGATAAAGGAATGCTTAGATGGTTTGGACACGTAGAAAGGATGGATGAAGGAAGATTGACGAAATCAGATCAGCATTATTTTGACCAACAACCGACGAGCATGCATGAGAACACTGATAAATGTAGAGGAAGCAAAAGATGTGTGTAAGAACCGTAGCAAGTGGAAGGAAGTGGTCTTTGCCTACCCCTACGAGAAAAAGGCGTGACTATATGTATGTAGGATTATTTCTTAGGCGTGAGTTTTATTTTGTGCCAAAGTGTCTATCGGATTTAGATCCGGGCTGCTAGAGGGATGTGACAAAACCTTAATGTCATGTTCTCCCATCAATTTTTTGGTAGATTTAGCCGTATGACATGACGCTGCACTTGGTAAAAGCGAATGTTCAAGGATATCTTGGTACTTGGCTGCGTTTACTGTGCCTTCAATATAGTGTAAAGTCCCTAACCCTTTGGCCGACATACAACTCCACACCATGATGCCCTGTGGAAACTTTACAATCCTTTTGTGGCAATCCTTACCGAATGCTTCTGTTTTTTCCCGAATCATACGCTTTCGGTAATTTCCCACACAGCTTTGATTTGGCCCAAATGTAACGATTCCTTTTTTGAGTTTCCGTCAACAATGGTTTGGCCTATGAGTAAAAAAATAGAAAATTTATAACACAAACATGCCTTGTAACAACTAAGACCGCTCTTATTATATAGTTTTATAGTTGTTAGGGCTCTTATACAAATTTATTCACTTGTTCCACACTTCCTTCTTCAATCAGCACCTCGCAGTTTTGTGATGCTCTCTTCTCTTTCAAAAACCATTATTTTTGTTTTGCTTACATTCAATCTCATCTCTTTGATTTTTAAGGTATTATGCAATTCCTCCTAGATGATGCTAATATGACCTAATCATCGGCGTAAAGGAGGCATTTGACGATCAAATCATTCATTCTTATTCCATAAGTCCTCTCTTCTAGTTATTTTAAATAATCGTCTATGTATAAGTTAAACAGCCATGGCAAAGGTACATATCCCTGACTTAACACCTTTTTCGTTGTTAAATCAGTCTTTAAGCTCCGTTTTTCCTGACACAAGCACTGGAATCCTGTAAAGTGATTTTAGCGCTCATATCAAACTACTGTTCATCCCATACTTAGATAGTGTCGACCACAATTCATTCCTCTCCACTCTGCATACCCTTTCTCTTCTAAATCACCCAATAAGAAAATCGGAAAACACATTTTTGAATACCTTCCAAATATTTCACTTGTTTACAACCGTAGCCATACTATTGGAATTTTTCCCGGTGTCACTCATCTGGCATTTTTTCTGATTGTTTGACTTTTGTCAAGCAGATAACAAGTTATCAATTCTTGAATAACAAAAGACAGATGAAGAAGTCAAGGATATGGTAAAAGTGCCGATGATTTAGTTTTGTTTGAAACTTTCTGGATTTTGTTGGTTGTCTAATGTAAGTAGCGAATTCTCTCGTAGCGTTAGAGGTAATGGAAAATTGCATGGACTTAAAGCTTACAATACTAAGAGCTCACAGTCCAGGAAAATTAATTCATTTTTTCTAAATCGAGATTACAATTGGACTAGGATACCAAATTAAAATAAATATTAAAAATAAATAGTAACTAATCCATTTCAGTATAAACAACAAACGAAATATCGAAACACGTGCACATATCACGCTACTTGTCATGATTATTATTAAATTAATTAAGATCACCAGAACGGAATTTCTTGGATTGTTAGGTATACATTTTTCGTTCAACCTCTTCGTGAAATGTTCGTTGTTTGTACCATAGTAATTCTTTTCAAGCAACAATCGCCATCTATACATGTCAGGTTGGGGTTGGGTTTTTCTGATCTGAGACCATCTTAGTTTATACTGTAAATGTGTTTTTCAGATGTTTTAAGCAGTATGGACAAATCAAGTTAAAATTACCTTCTCCAACGAAAGAATTGAAAGATCAAGATAGTCATAAGTGTTCATTGCATCTTGTCGTAACTCACTTTAATGTCTTCTTGCAGTCACAAAACAGAGGTACCTCTTGTATAATTTTTTCTAACGTATATTTTCAGAAAATAATTGTTTCAGAATGTTTTGTTTTCCGATTGAATACGATCAGCGTCGATAAATCTCCTGCAAACACCAAATTTAAATTTGAAGAATTTAAAATATTCAGTATTAATAACAACGGAGACTATTATACCTGCATTAGAACAGAAGATATCTCAAATTACAAAGCCTTCATCAAAACGACCGGTCTTGAAATTAGTGAAAACAAAGATAAAGTAAAAATGGTAACTCTCACTCTTTTAAATTCAATTGTAGTTTATTGGTCTACTAATTTTCACATGAAGTCGCTGCTTTTGCTCAAAGATATCACAACATTTTGGACTGGCGTGAAAGAGGAACTGAGAATTGAAAGTGTTAAAAAAACCAAAGAAAAGTTTATAAATAACTTGAATATTTTTGGAAAATTTGAATTCCATATTGATATTTGTTCTGAACACAATGCTAAAGTTGCGTTAGGTAAGTAAGCGTTTATCTGTCAGCTCTCTTTAAATATTATTAATTTTAAAAACAATATCCGTTAACTTTTAGCATTAATCGATTGATTTATTTATGCCAGTGCTCATAAATTTTAAACGCCTAAATGGTTTAAGGTGTCTAAAATATTTTATAGTAAATTTTCTTTGTGTGCATACTTTTTTTAAGTACACATTAACATTCGCAGCCATGCCGACCAATCCAAACATTGTAGGCGTGGTCTACATGGCTCCAACTTTAAATACACTAAGTTTGTGTCAATTTTATTTATACAATCGATTACACTGCTATTTTTTTGGTAATCGATTAATATAAATTTTTATGCAGAAGGAAGAGAATAATAAACAAAATATTCAAAATAATTTCTATTCAAAAGTAAATAAAATAAAACAATTTTAAAAAACATAAATATATTAAAAATATACAATTTTAATAAAAAAAATAAATTAATACCAACAATGAACTGCTTCATTCAATACATCCTCCCCGGCTGCTCTAAAATATCCGGAAGAGAAAAGTTTACCCAAAACAGAAAAAAAATCACAAATTAAAATATATATAATATATATGTGCTAGTAAAAGAAAATGGAGGGTAGGTAGTAAACTGTTCATTGATTGAAATGGATAAAATTATTAATTATCTTACTAACTTAGATGATAAAAACTTTGAAAAAGTCAAGGATATGCAAAGGAAACAAACAAATAAAAATTACACCGATACATTTAAAAGAAGAAAAGTAGAAAGATAGTTATATTTTCCAAACAACAAATAAAATTGCACAGGTTTGTTTAAATAAAAACACTTTTAGTTCTTATTTTATTCTTTCTCTTAGCGGTATTTTCATTAATTTTTTTTCGTTTCATGTTTTTAATTATTTATTTTGCAGATTCTCTTTTTCTTTCAGGTATTTAATTTTAATTTATTTGTTAAAACCGCTTTTCCCTCCATTTTATTTTACTGACATAATCAATTTTTTGAAGTATATTTTCTCCCTTTATATATTTTAATTTATCATTTTTTTTCTGTTTTGGGTAAATTTTTATCCTCCAAATATTTTAGAGCAGCTTGAGAGGATGTAGTGCCGCAACGATTCCAGTTTCGTAAGAGCCTTTGGTGGGGAAGCGTGCTTGTCACCACGTCCTTAAACCCAAAAAACTGTTATTTTATTTTTATGCATTGAAGGAACCAGTCAATTTTTTATATTAATTTATTATTTTAAAATATTTGAGTACCACGATTTTTTTTTTATTAAAATTCCATATTTTCAATATTTTGTTTATTATTCTCTTTCTTCTGCATAAAAATTTGAATTTATATATTTTTTTAATGCTTACCAATCGATTGTATAAATTCAATTGGACACAAACTTAGTGTATGTGAAGTTGGCGCCATGTGGACCACGCCAACAATGTTTCGATTGGTGCATTGGTGCGATTTTTAATGTATTCTCATTTTTTTCTTACAATTTTGGTTACGTCGTAACAAAGATGGTGTATTTTAGAGAATTTTAAAAATACCCAAATATATAAGTTCAAGATAGTTAAGGTGAAGCATATAGACCCCATCGATTCTTTTGTACATCCTCATTGAAGAGGTTCCCTCTTGGTTACTCAATCAATTTATTGTTCCAAAATAGGTGGTGATATTGAAAGAGAAATTCGCTCAGTTCAACTGGGATTGGTAATTTTTTCCCCAAAGATTTTTTTAGGGTAATGATAGAATAGTCTCAGAGTAAGTATTCTTCAAAAATGGTAATTGTACCAAGAAGAGCAAACTGGTATATGGAAAACCAATATTCATGAAGGGGGAAGAATTGCTAATCTCCAATAAGGTAAAATATCTGGACGTATACATAGACCAGAAACTGAATTGGAACAGACACCTAAGACATGTAAGGAATAAATCCATAAATAGTCTTCACCTATGCAGGCAACTGCTTTGGTAAGACTTGACGGCTAAAGCCCTGTAAGCGCCGTGGCTTGAAAATGGACTGTAGAAAAAATGTTTGGAGTTAGTGAATCGTCAAAGATTACGTCTTTAATTTAAGTGATTTACCTTCAAGGTGATGTTCTTGGCGAATCCGCGAGCTTCCACGATCAATCGGTTCTGCTCCAAAGATGAACTCCTGCCCTTTGTGAAGCGATAAAGTCGTTTTCATGTCTATAAGTATTTTCGAACACTTGAAATATAGTAATTAACACAATCGTCGTGGTTTAACAAAACTATTTGAAATAGGACTGATTACAGAAATTGTAAATGAAAAAATATATTTAAAAAAGAACAAAATCTGAAAAGAATAATGTGTCTGGTTCCTTATCAAAAAAATAAGCACTCGTAAAAAAGTTAATGTTAATTTGTACAAAAAGTAAACCATGAGCGTTGCGATGATTTATTATAAAAAATAGAGTGGCGCGAACAGCCCAATACAACTTATTGGTCATATAAGAATATAAGAGTCAGACCGGCAATCATAAATGCTCTTTATTCAGTTGGTGGAAAACGGAACAGAGTAAAGCTTAAAAGGTTCTTAAAAGAAGCTAAAGAACAGGAAAAAAATGGATACATAGGAAAGTCAGGACATTCTACCACAAATACCATGTGTGAAAGAAATACCTCCGAAGAGTGTTTTATACTAAAATAATAGTCCAAGTATGTTACGGATACCTAGAACAACTGGCAAGAGGCAGCGAAATCTGCCTCATTTGGTCACTAGAGTATTGGGGCATTTCAGTCAATGAAAAAACCAATGCATGGGCAAAAAAAGTTCAAAGGAACTACCAAGAGATCCAGAACCATTCTGCAAATATCTAAAACAATATATTAAAGCAGAGACTAAAGGATAGTAGCAAGAGATAAAATCTTTACACTGGAATAACAATACTATGTGGACAACAACATTTTACTACTAAAGAGGAAATACTTTAAACAGTTGGTTGGAATAACTGCAGGTCACCACCCAGTCAATGAACATCTAAAAAATAAGGGCAAGGTGAAGAATAATAATTCCTGCATATTCTGCGAAAATGACAGGGCATTTGTACACCCAGAAGTAATACAATAAATAACCTAAGGAATGACCCAAAAGATCTTAAGGTCGCGGTTCCAAATGGTTTTTGTAGCAGTAAGGAAACGTATACTAACTCTGGACAATTCCAAATAGTGATCTGAGTTAAGCTGTGTACACGTACTATTCAATTAAAAATAAAGTTATACTTCATGTAAAATTTATTTTATTAAAACTGCAAAGCGCATTCAGCTGTTAGCCATTATCAGTGCGTTACTCGTCAGGTAAATACATGAAGATATACTAGAATAAAATCTACAAGACATTGTACACACGTTTATTTAAACAGATAACACATTGAATAACCTCTCTTTTGGGACTTGGGTCAACTGAATTCTGCGAGTACATGATGAATCAAACAATAATAAATTAAATAACAATTTCATTGATATCGTTGTATTTTTGAATGAGGCAACGCATTATTTGAGCGGTCATGTTAACCGGCAAATTGGTGCATATTTTTTTAATGAAAATATAACAGGAGAATTCTATCTGGATTTTCTGGAAAATATTTTCCTAATTTGATCCAGCTTTTACTTATATACAAATTGCCAACACTTTAGACCTCAGAATATGGTTTCAACAGGATGGCGCACCGCCACATTTCGCTATAGCTGTGCGACAAATTTTAAACAGAACATTTCCAGATCGATGAACCGGAAAAAGGAAAACAGTGGTATGGCCTGCTAGATCACCTGATCTTACCTGGTTTCGATGGCATCCATGCCAAATTCCTAAAGCATAGTGGCAAATTTACAAAACAATAGCTTGCAAAATTTTTCTCAGACATCCTCAAGACGGGCAATGTACCTTATCAACTTAAGAGGGCAAAAATCATCGCTATTTTAAAACCAGGGAAAACTAATGATACACCAAAAAACTACTGGCCAATTGCCCTCCTAAGCATGGCCTACAAAGTTTTTGAAAGACTGATATATAACAGGATTGGTCCAACAATACTGCAACATATACCTGTGGAACAAGCCGATTTCATCCGGACCGCAGCTGCACAGACCAAGTACTCGCTCTAACTAACTATGTGGAAACGGGCTTCCAAAAGCAACTTAAAATATCTACTGCTTTCATAGACCCTTCAGCAGCATACGACACTGTGTGGCGACAAGGAGTTATATATAAATTGTCCCATGCAGAAAGATGGCTGATGTTATCAATGCCATGCTATCCAGTGGATCTTTTCAAGTCATTATGGGCGACAAGACCAGTACAAAAATGTCTTTAGTCTTTACATAGCAGACATGCCCGGAACTACATCAAAGAAGTTCGGCTACGCAGTTGACTGGGCGCTCGCTACAAGCCATAAGGAGTTTGAGATAACTGAGCAAATCCTAACAAATGACTTGGCTACCCTTGGAAGATATTTTCGCGACTGGAGATTGCAGCCGCAAAGACGGAAGTATCGTGCTTCCACCTAAATAACAGGATGGCCAACTACCAACTTAAAATCAACTTTGAAGGCAGACTTCTTAGTTACAATATGCACCCGAAATAAATGATTAAAGTTAATACTTTTAATAAAACACCTGGTGTAATTGATCATTATTTACTTATCATTACTCATTACTTTAAATATGATTGGAACGTTTAATTTTAATTAATTATGTAAATATTTAATTTATGCATTTATCCAGGACATAAAGTAAAAGAAGAAAAAATCCCCTATGATTGGTTGTTTGTTTTAATTTTCGTTTTGTTTTCAGACGAATTAATTGTCACAAGAAAACTAGAAGAAGTTAATAAATTAGCAGAAACGTATCTAAATACGTCTTTATTATTATCCATTGATAACGCCGAAATTTTCACCATAAAAGGCATACACTTCCATCCTATTAAAAGTGATAGTCTTATTGAAGCGGAAAGATCAGATGCCGAAAGTTTTGTTGTACCTTTTAACAAAACTTGGGGCATAACCGTAGATCTGTTCAAGGCGGTATTTCCGTATGAACATAATTTTTCTGAAGCTTTTCAAAATCAATTCGTCTCCGTGTTTAAGTGGTTAAAAATGGTGCATAACAAGACAAAAGATCCAACAAAGGAGAGTACTCTGCCTAGTGATTTATTAATCAACGTAATTAAATTTATTTAAAAGTAAATTTTACATTTTCATATTTATTTATTTTAGGTTAAAGAATTTTTGTTTGAAATGAGCGATGATCCGTTCGAAGTTAAATTACGGGATAACTTCGAGCTACTGGAAGATGAGTATAATGAAAGTTTGAAAAGACAGAAAATGTTAAAGGATAAGGTGAATTTAACATGTTTTTTTATTTAAAATGTTGCTCTGCCACTCCTGATAAATATAAAATGTGTTTTCTTTTACACATCAGAAAATACATTTTGAAAACTATTGTAACCGGCTTTAATTAATATTTTTCTTATGTGTTAGATTGCTAATCTATTAAAAACTCATCTTCATATGCCTGCTGGAAAACTGGAAGAATTGTATGCTACTTTAAAAAAGCGGAATGCAGAAATATACGTACAGAGATCTAAGCTTATGTACAAAGCTGCACCACAAAGGACCAGATTATTTGCGTGGAATATGACAAACGTGGAAATTTTCGTAAGTTACACACTGTTCACTCAAAACATATTGATTTAAATTTCTATAGGATATTTTTCAATTTTTTTTCTTTTCGTTTTTTTTATCATATAAATCAGACCCCTTTGAAAGAATATGCCATCATTACATTTTGTCTTTCCATAGTTAGTTATTCCATAAACAAGCCACAATAAAAAGTGTATGGACTAACTTACAAGTATTGAATCTGTTGAATCAATAAACATCATTGACACGAAAGACAGATGTTTATCCATTGTCACACATGCACATAATAGCGAATGGTAATTAGTAATTGAACCTAATTTACAAATCCTAGTTATGTTTACTGTCTTCTTCTTCTTCTTCTTCTTCTAGTGCCTTATCCTCAATGGACGTTGGCGATCATTCTGGCCTACATAACTTTGTTGACGGCAGCTCAAAATAGCTCTGCTGAAGTTTTTCCAGGACCTCTTTTGCCATCCATTTTACCTTGCATAACCATTTCATATTTTTGGTTACGCATTATGTGTCCAAAGTATGCAAGTTTTCTTTCTTCATGAATTCTTTTTCTTTTTGCATACGTTGCAAGACAGCTTCATTAGTTATGTGATGAGTCAAAGATATTCTCAACATGCGTCGGAAGCACCACATCTCAAACGTCTCAAGTCTTTTGCAAGCTGCATCCGTCAATGTCCATGATTCAACACCATACATTAATATTGAAAATATGTAATATTTTAATAAAGAGTCCTTAGATTTAAATTAAGTTTCATATTACACAGGAGAGTTTTCATGCGACTGAAGTAAGATCTGGCTTTCTCTATTCGTATCTTTATCTCTTTTATTTGGTCCTAATCGTTATTTAGTTGCACTCCTTGATAGTTAATGGTTGAGACTGTCTCAATGGTGAAATTTCTGACGTGAAACTGTACGTTCTGAGCGGCTTGTTTTCTTATTATCATTATCTTTGTTTTGTTTGTGTTTAATCCCATATTATATTTTTCGCACATCTCAGCTACTTTCTCTATTAACCTCTGGAGACCTTCAGCTGTATCTGCAAGAAGAACGGTATCATGTGCATACCTTAAGTTGTTGATCAGTACACCATTTATAGAAATACCATCTGTTACCTCTTCAAGAGCTTTCTAAAATAGCTTTTCTGAGTAAATTTTAAAAGCAAGGGAGACAATACACAACCTTGACGAGCACTTTGACGAATTTTAAAAATTTGGGATTCCATTCCTTTCACTTGAACAAATGATTATTGCTTCCAGTAAAAATGGGAGATAACTCTGAAATCTTTATCATATAGTTGGTATTCGTTTAATATTTCTATTGACTTTTGATGATTAACGCGATCAAAAGCTTTTTCAAAGTCAATAAAGCAGGCAAAAACATAACAATTTACGACCTAGCTTTGTTGGACCAAAGCGTTTAAACTAAATAATGCCTCTCTCGTACCTAAACCATTCCTGAATCCGAATTGTGTGTCACTAATTTCTTGTTTAAGTTTTGGATGTATTCGCCCGTGTATGATATCAAGAAAAAATTTTAAAACATGATTCATGAGGCTGATAAATCGATATTCTTTGCACTTTTTAGATGTTTACTGTCCCACAAAAAAACTGATCATTATCTTTCATACTGGACTTTTTTAACATTAATTATTTTAATTGGTTGTGTTCTCGCTCCAAACCTACAACATTTGTTAATCTATTGTGAGAAAGATTTTTCTTATGAGTTGGTGTTTTTAACACAATAAATAGTTAGGATAATACAGAGCTATAGAACAAACATGATAAGAACTTACACATCCTTTAAAATGGACTGTTTTTTAGGTAGAGGGTCTTAAACGAAGAATGGTAAATTATACAGCTTAAATCTTCTTGTACTTTCAGTATAATTAGATGAATTAGTTCTTGTTGCAATAAACATACAAACGCCATATGCAACCGTTCAAAAATTGATATTCTTGTTTAGATTCTGTTAATTTAATGAACAAAGTACAAAGTTTAAATAAAACCAAACCTGGATTATCCTTTCCATCATCTCTTAAGGTTATGGACTCAATCTCGAAGAAATCTATTCTTCCAATGGAGTACCTTAAAACATAACTTTCTTCATTGACCCATCGTGGAGCCAGTGGAGAACCTTTTCCTTTTAAATATTTACTATACTTTTTAGGTATATTTAGGCATCGTCTTTGTGAATTTTTCACCTTTAAAAATTGATTTGAACGGTGAAAGTATTTTTTAAACTGATACTTAAAAAAGTGACTTTAAATTTTGTTAAAAAAACCTTTTAAACAGATTCTTGCGGACCCAACAATCCATGGCACGGAAAACGTTATAAGAATAATGAGAGAAATAGATCATGATACACCTTGGCCTGAAGAACAAGTGGAATTTTCAACACTCTGGTGTCGAGTAATTTCATTCAGATGTGCAGAGTGGAAATTCCTGCTTAGAGACTTTCCTCAACCTTTGATGGATATCAGAAAATGTTACATCTGCGGGCAGTTGGTAGGAGCTGAACAGGTTGCACCCAAAAGAGGTAAGTGGATAATAATAATATTAAAAAAACACTCACGTATGTTTGTTAGTAGGTATTTATTAATATTTTTTATTAAATTTAACTTTTTAATTAGTCATTATTTGAATGACTGATAGCTGGGCAATGATGACATAATAGAATGATGTAAAAAACAGCAATATTTATTCATATTTTATGTGCAAAAATTAAATTATTGAGAATACTATGTCTGGCTCAAAGATATTTAAGACATGTTACTTTAAGGAAGAAGAGGGTAAAGGGGGTACTCTATTCTTTCACATAGACCATCAGCAGGGTTACAAATATTAATTTAAAAAAAAATTTAAATAACACTAAAAAATTTATTAAAAATAAATCGTTTTTCAATAAATTATTAATATTTCTATACTCGCATATGACGTAACAGCGTAAGTATTTGAATGTTAATAGAATTTTTTACTTATAACTGACGTCTAGACGTCTAATGTTATACATGGTGGCCAACCGAAAACGAAACAGAGCTATACAATAGTCTTTATATTTTAAAATTTGGCCCATTACTTATTGAGAAATTAGATTTTAATTGTGAAACTTAACAATCACGAATGGTAAAAATGTCATTCATTCGAGTTAAGTACGCCAATGGTATAAATTTAGTACCTATTTTTTCTTTGTGGCTATTTGTTATCACTTTTAAAAAACACAAATGGATACAATCACGAAATTGCTAATCTGGGCCTAAATACAGTACACGTCAAAGTAGAGGATGTCAAATGATTGTCTAGTAACGTATTTCGAAGTGTTGGTTGGTAGTTTATTTGGCGAAGTTTTGAAAATTGAATACTATGGTATATTCCATTGCGGAAAGGGTGGATATTATTTCGCTTTACTTTATCAACAATAAATGTGCGAATAGAACAGCTCAGGTATTTAATGCACAACGTCAAGATCGACATGTCAGTAGAAAGTATGTACTAGAGTTAGTAAAAAAATTTCAAGAGACAGAAAATGTGGCTAATAAAAAACAAGAAATGGAAAATCCTGTAATTAATGAAGCTAGTAAAGTTGTAGTTTTGGGACATGTTCATCTTGATTCTTCGTTAAGTACGAGGCAGCTGGCATCTGTGTCTGGGATCAATCGAACTAGCATCTAAACCATTTAGAAGAAGAATAAGTTCCATTCATATAAAATACGTTTAATCCATAACCTTAATAAGAATGATTATTGCCGCCGTTTGCAGTTTAGCGAAATAATGAGTGCGCGAGCAGGGAACGATCCACAGTTAATATTTGTTTTACCGATTAATGCAGTTTTTTCTTGCACGGGACGGTAAATCGTCACAATTGCCGCTATTGGTCCGATTCAAACCCAAGAGTTTTTCACGAGGTACATATACAGCAACCGGAGAAATTTAATGTATGGGCTGGCATCTGCGGTGACCGACTGGTGGGGGTCCTTTTTTTCTACCAGGCAATTTGACTGGCGAAATGTATTTGCAATTACTGGAAGACGTTATTGATCCTGCCTTGACTGATATATTTAAAAATAATTCAGAGTGTGACGAAGATCATTTTTATTTTCAACAGAACGGTGCTCCTCGATTTATTTTTGTTGGGACATCTGAAAAGTAAAATCTATAAAACACAACCAGCGTCGTTGGAAGATTTGCGTCAAAGAATCGTTGACGAGAACGAGACGTTTTGAACAAAATCTTTATTATTGTATGGAAGCGGGCGGTCATCAGTTTAAAGATTTAATCAATTAAGTAGTAAGTAAGCAACTAAAATAATTGGAATTTTAACATGTAATTTTTTTCAAAAAATTGGGAGGAAATGTAAAATTTAAAGACTATTGTCAAAGCTTTCAAAAGACATCTTATTCGACCCCCAATGCCATTTAAAAATGTTGGGGTAATTCTTACCCTCGCTTGTGGTTGAAAGTAGTGGAGTCAAAAATACCGGAAAAGAGTGTCCCCCTTTAATAAAAAATCACGGGTCTGAGCATTTTTCATAAAATTTTGACGAGGTTCCTGCAAATGGCTCTGTTTCGTTTTCGGTTGGCCACCATGTATAAGATTAGACGTCTAGATGTCAGTTATGTTATGTTAGTTAAGTATAAGTTTAAAGTTATTGTAGCTAGATATATTATTCTAATAATTTTGTTTTTTATCCACATAAACTTCTTTTTAAATCGTACATTTTCCTTTAAAAACCTTTACTATTTTGTCAAATTATACTCGTATTAACCTACAAATTCATTGTTTACATTGAACAGATAATTTACGAATTAATTATTTTAACAATCTTTGCCAAATCTGTGACACTGTTATTAAAATTTTTCTTTTAAAATTATTTGTAAGATGCTTAAACAAAATAACCAAATTGTTCCTAAAAAGACAATATAAAGTTTTAATATAACTTTTTTAAAATCTGTATGTGGGGTATAAGCAAAATTTGTTCAAAAAACAACCAAAATAACCATAAGAACCCATGATAAATAAAGCTATAAAAAATCGTGGAGTTTTTTTAGGTACTCATTAACACTATGTTTAAATTTAACAAATATGTCTTTACAATTTTGTAACCTGAACCTGAAGTTGTCGAGAAATATTTATTTAATAAAATACTTTTTAAAGGGCAAAGAATTAATCGAATCATTTTTAACATATTTAGTATTGTTATGAGACCACCTTCAAAGAGCTCGTCTTGGATGAATAAAGTTCTAATTATTTTGAAATCGCAGCATTTCTTTTCAACAAAACAAAACACGTTTTTAAGCAATTGATTGTTTGTTTTAAGCAAATATCAGAGGTAGTGTATACAATATTTTATAGCAAATATTATTTTGGATTATTTAGGAATTTTACAAACTTAACCACCAAACAGCGACGAAAATAAACTGAATGTACTCCTAATAGATTTGCAAACAATAACAGCAAAATGGACAAAGTAGAAGAAGAGATTTAATCAACAAAAGTATATACAATGGGTACAAAAATTACGGAATGAAAATGAGGAGCTGAAAAAGGAAAATAAAAGTAGCTAAGTAGCCTTAAAGTGAGCATAAAAAGAGTGGAGAAGAAAAAAAGAAGAACTATGTGGATATAACCGGTTTGAAAGAAAATGCTAATGAATCTAGAATTTGGATAGCCTTTTTCGGAAAACATCTACTTATCAACGACGAACTGACTAACAGTAACAACGAAATGAAAATCAAATAGAGATTAATATCCTAGGAATAGAAACAAAAAGGAAAGAAGGTGAAAATAGGAAAAGGAGTTTACGAATCAGGCACAAGGGAAATAAGGAACAGTATTAAAAATATTATAAAAATATACTCCGTTATAAATTGGAATAAAAGCTGGCGATAGGAACCAACGAAAGAAAATCTTTTAACAAGCCCTAGGACTCCATGGCCTGTAGTGCAGTTGTAGCAGGATAATTTTGCCCTTAGGGTTAGGTTGTTATGGGTTATCTGGTTAACAGACTACAGGCTTATTTATTAGAATAAAACTGAGCATCGTATATTCCCCAAAAAAAATTAACAAAAACAATAGTGGTCGAAAAAGGTAAGAAAAGTCTACCCTGTAGGTATTAAATAAAAAAAATAATTAAATATTTATATAAAGAGTATTAAACATAGGGTAGGTAGTTGAAATCAGCAAGAAATATGGTGTAAAAGTTAACACCAGTATAACACAAATAATGATAATTAGCAAATAAAGAATCGGAGAAGTACAGTTTACCATCAATGAGAAAGCGGGTAGAACGAGTGCCAACATACACATATCTGGGCACAGCTCTAAATGAACAATGGGACGATTCCCAAGACATAAAAGAAAGAATCGAAAAAGTAAGAGCAGCCTTCACCCAAATGTCCAAATTATTTAAGACACAACTTGAATTTAAAATTAAAACTGAGAATGCTCCGATGCTACATATTCTCCATCTTGTTATACGGTGTGGTCTTGGACCTTGACGGAGGCAACAACTGGAAGTTTTTGAAATGTGTACATACAAAAGAATCCTCAAACTATCATGGATGGACAAAGTATCAAACGCCCAAGTACTCCAAAAACCTAATAAAGAAAAAGAAATAATGTACACATTAAAACGTAGGAAATTGGAATATCTGGGTCACACTATGAGAAACAAAACCAAATACAAATTGCTGAAATACATTCTACAGGAAAAGGGTGAAGCATTGACAGAAGACGAATATCCTGGCTAAAAAACCTAAGATCCCGGTTTGAATCATCCACCACAGAGCAGCAACAAATGAAATCATCGTTGCTAGAATAATTGCCAACATTCGATAACGAATAGGCACTAGAAGAAGAAAAATTAAACAAAAAAATAATTTTAAAAATGAATTTCAATGATAATACGATATAATAATACAAATTAAAAATACTGGGTTTCTGCGTTTCTACATTTTCCTTTCCTGGAGCATATTCTTTTGTAATATCATACTGTGATAGATAGTATGCCAAATCTCCTAACTCTTTATCAGTTCTGGTTTACATATTCAGCTTTTCAATGGTTTATAATCTGTATAAACTTACCTTACTGCCTCTTTTATAGCTAGGCATTCCAAATATATGTCTTTTTTCTTATTCTGTGCTTCATTTAGCTTCTTTGAAAAGTAAGCAACTGGTTTTTTCTCTCCGTTAGGCTAGTCTGTTTCAAAGTTGCTCCCACTCCTTTTATTGATGCATCTGTGTAAATGCTAATTGGTAGATCTTTATCAAAAAATTTCTAGGACTGATTGTGAGTATAATATACACTTTTTTTTTCAAATGATTTTTGACACTCCTCTGACCAAATAAATTTCTGATTGTTTCTCGGTAGGTTATGTAATGGATCAAGGATTATTACGCTTCTTGGTATGTATTTATGATAAAAATTTATTTTTCCCAGAAGTTGTCTTATGAGTTTTTGGTATCGTAAAGTTTTTTATTGCAACTAAGTTATCCTTAAATGGTCTGACTGAATTATTTTCAATTACATGACCAAGATATTTTACCAAATTTGATGCAAACGTGCATTTCTCAAATTTCAATCTGATGCCTTTTTTATTGCTTCCAGCAGCAGTGTCTGGTGATCAAAGTGCTCAGAAAATGACCTTAAAAATATAAGGATGTCATCTATATAATTAACTGCAAATTCTGTTACTTTATACTTTCTCAATATATTGCTCAGGACTCGTTAAAATATTGCTGGAGATGTTTTCAGTCCGAATGGTAGACAAGTCCATTGGAAGTGCCATTCTTGTGTTACAAATCATGTTTTTTCTATTTTTAATTCGTAGAGGAATCGACCAAAATGCAGAGTTTATATCTAACGTAAAATGTTTGCAGTTTCTTGTCTTTACCATCAGATCATCAATTAATGGAATTGGTTGAGCTTGTGTCGTAAGTGATCAGTGGCAACCTCAACAGCTACAAGATGCTCAAGAGAAAGATCCGTGTCTGAAACGTGTTCTGGGTTGAAAGCGTCAAGGAAGAAAGACCGTCCTGGCAAGAAATTAGCGCATGTAGCCCCGAAGTCAAGTCATATTGGAGCCAATGGAATTGTGTGATACTGCAAGATAATCTTCTGTATAGAACATTTGAAAGTGAGGATGGTACGGAATCCAGGCTACAGCTGGTTGTACCTAGAAGTAAAATGTCCTAAGTATTTCGTCAGTTACATGATGGTTCTTCAGAGGGACACTTTGGCATTACGAAGACTTTACACGTTCGAGAGTGGTTTTATTGGGTGAACTGTAAAGAAATGTATGAAGGTGGTGCCGGATGTGTGAGTTGTGTGCAACAGGCTATGGTCCAGTTGGTAAAAAGAGGATACCCATGAGACAATACAATGTTGGTAGTCCGATGAAAAGGGTAGCTATTGATATTGCAGGACCATTCCCAAAAACAGATGCTGGAAATAAGTTTATCCTTGTGGCCATGGTTTATTTCACAAAATGGACTGAAGCCTATGCAATCCCTAACCAAAAAGCTTCTACTGTGGCTGACGTACTGGTTAAAGAATTCTTTAGCTGTTTCGGCGTGTTTTTAGAGACCCATTCAGACCAAGGACGAAATTTGGAATCGGCACTTTTCCGAAACATCTGCGAGTTGATTGGTGCTGACAAGACTAGAACTTGCCCCCTTAGTCAAATGGAATGGTCGAAAGGATGAATCAAACCATGAGCAAACACATTTCCAAGGTGGTATCAGAACATCAGAGAGATTGGACCAGTACATAAATTTGTTTTTAATGACCTACCGATTGGCCACCAACGAAACTACTGGTCAGACCCCTGCTTGCTTGATGCTGGGACGTGAAATTTGTTTGCCATGTGACCTTAAGTTTGGCTGCACACCATCAAAAGAAAATGTGGCAGGTGAAGAATACGTTGACAAATTGAATATAAGGATAAACGACATACACAACCTTGCCCGACGAAATATCCAGATAGCCAGTGGTCGGATGAAAGATCATTATAAATCTCGCTCCACGGAAGGAAATTTAAAAGTGGGTGATCTTGTCCTAAATTTCAAAGACCAACAGAGCTCTAAGAATTCCCTTAAAAATACGCTTATTACGTTGCTATGTCTTCGGCATATTATTCTATGGGATGGAAGCATGGATCCTCCCCGAAAATATGTGCATTTGTCAAACGAGTTGATTGTTTATGTCTATCAATATTAACGATTAATTTCTTTCGAATTATTGACGCTTATTCCGTTAAATAATTGCAAAAAAATGTGTAAAATAGGTGAATTATAATGTGTAAATTGTGTTGCAAAAAAGTACGAAGAATTTTAAGTGTTTGATCGAGGTAAAAACTTGTTACAAAAATTACTCTTGAAATGGCCAACATAGTAAATTTAGCACACATTTTTTTTTAAAAAAAGTACTTTCCAAACGTTTCCGCGCAAAAATTTCTATCAGGATATTTATTTTTTAGTGTGTTTTAATGACCTGTAAAAGTTTTATGAAAATTCCTTTGGCAGCCTTATTCCAGAATTTCACCGAAAAAATAACCAGAAATATGCACAACAGAATTCTTTAATGCATAGTAAATTTACAAATAAAAGATTTGACAATAAGGAAGCGTTTATAAAATTACTTCTCGCGTATTTGTTTTCCAGATGTTAAAGTAGGAATAGATTCCAAGATGTCATTAAAGAATCCTAGTGCATCTAATATTCTGTTAAAAGTCTCATTAACTTTTACAGTGGAATTGTTATCTGGCAGAAAAATATCGATCTCACTTGTTATTTCGCCCTAAAAAATAATAAATTGTTTATTTAAAATTGGTTTCTAAAAAAATTTTTTTTGGAAAAAAAAAATTAAAATTTAAAACTTGTGTTGTTATCTGTTAATTATATTGCACATTGTTTTGCATTAATTTCTCCGTTTTCATCAAAATTTAAATTTTACAGTGTTTTTTTAATGTTAATAAAACTCTTGTTAAATTTGGTAAACTTTTTTATTACAACGAAAATGTGATATGTTCTTGTCTATTGCACATTTATTCTAATTCATACTAAAATTTATACTGATTTATTTTAATTTCCTCCGAATATGCCTCCTATAAAGTCAAATACATCTGTAAAAAATCCAATAGCGTCCATTACGTAATCTAGAAAATTGCTCAACACGTCATCTGTAATTGATAATTGCGTCGATTTTCTTACCCCAAGTCCCTAGAAAAATGTTTGTTTTATTCCATTAATATTGTATTTATCATCAAATAATATTCCCACAATATTAGAAAAACTTTTGATCAAATGCCTGATAAAGGTAAATTATAAACTGGACAAAGTTAAGGCAACAACATATTATATCATACAAATTGATACGAGGTTTGGTTATTAAATAACGAGACTGATTATGAAAAAGAGTTTTATTTTAAGAATTATTCTGCAATCAAATGCTCCCCTTCAATGTACTCCCCTCCCCTCGCCACACATCGTTCCATTAGTTTTTTCCATTGGTCAAAGCAAAGGTGGAAGTCTTCTTTTGTAAGAGCATTTAGAAGCTCCGCCAATTTTTGCTTCACCTCTTCCACCGACTCGAACCGGGTTCCTTTTAAGGTAGAATTGATCTTCGGAAACAGGAAAAAGTTACAGGCTGCTAAATCAGGCGAGCAAGGCGCGTGTTCGAGCACTGGAGTGTCTCTAGCGGCTAAATAACGCTTCACGGACATCTCGTTATGGGCAGGTGCGTTATCCTGGTGCAAGATCCACGACTTGTTTCTCCACAATTCTGGCCGTTTCTTACGAACTCGCTCTCGCGGTGTTGCCAAAACTTTCATATAGTAAGTTTGGTTTACAGTTTCATTCTTTGGAACCCATTCAGTCATTAAGATTCCGTTGATGTCGAGGAGGACGTTGGTCATCTTTGGTGCTCTCTCGGCCTTCAGAACACCGTTTATACCATTCGAAAACACGCGCACGAGATAAAAAATTTTCACCATAGGGCTCCTTTAATAACTTATAGCACTCAGTCGGATTTTTTTTAATTTAACAAGTAATTTCACATTGATTTATTTTTCGTGGTTTTCGTCACACATTGTTATTGGCACGAGAAAAAAACACGTTCGTTTCTAAACTCTATAGAAAAAATACTACTACAGCGACAAAAACGTGTTTTCGTACTGAAATAGTACACACTTCCAGCTGCATTCGTTTTCCTCCCCCTACCCCTTTAGGACGCCTTTTGCGCGCGCAGTCTCGTTATTTAATAGCCAGACCTCATATAATGAATTAATTTTAATAATTATTTATGGACATGTTACATTAAAAGTTAGTAAAAACGTATTCGGATACGTTAAAAGTGAATAAGCTTCAATCTTTCTCTATAAGATTAAAATTAAACTTATTTTTACTCAATAAAAAAATTGTTGTTAAAAAAAATAAATTCTGGTGTAAATAGGCACTAGTAGCGTGTGTTGCCTCCTCTACTTCGGATCACAGCATTTATGCGCTTAAGCATTAAAGTTCCCTCAGGTTTCTAGGTGCAGTTATTTGACGTTTAACATTTTTCTTGAGGTGATTCCATAAATGCTTGATCGGATTCAGATTCGGGGTTTGTAGTGGCCACTGCATAACTACTGGTATACTAACTTGATTAAGATAATATAGAACCTCTGCAGCTATGCGAGGTCGAGCATTGTCTTGTATAACCAGGAAATTGGGTTTCAATACAATACAATATTCTTAATTATGTTCAACAGTCAAAGCATATACCATCCCAGAACATAATAGGGTCACCGCGGAACGGAATCCTTGTAGATATATTATAAGGAGCAAACCTCCCTTCTGGTCTTCGCCAGACTCGTTTACGACCAACTGGTTGTTTTAGGCTAACCCTAGTTTTAAACCGTAATCTGGCAACTCTGTTCTCTATAGTTAAGTAAGGGTACAGTGGCTGGTCTCCTAATGTTTAATCCAGCTTTATTTAACCGTCTTCCAACAGTTTTGAAAGAAATTGTGACATTAGACAGCTTCGAGTTCGTATCTGATCACCGAACTAGTGACAGTCCTGTTTCTTAAAGCGTATTGTCTAATAAAATGTTCATCTCGGTCATTAGTGCATCGTTTTCGCATTCGCCCTGGCCTTTTAGAATAATTTCCCACCTCATTCAAACGTCTTACCATACAGTTATTGTGGAACAGTTTTTGCCCAATAAATTGGCAACATAACTACAATATATCTCATCCAATAAAACTGAGTTAAATTCCTTGATTCATGTTTCTAATCTACCACAGAAAACGTATTTTAAAAAAGGAACAATTTGTAAGCTTACTATTAACGAAAATCTATCGCAAGTATGTACTTACTGCACAAAATGTTTTTCTTCTAACAAACCCTACATAGCCTACTATTCAAATACTTGTTAAACTTCAAAAACTGACATAAGATCTTGGTAATTTCATATTGTTGCGTTAATTTTGTCTAGGAGTTTATTTGTGATTTAATAAAAATGTCAATACATTATTTTTGTTACTAACAACATCAATGATTACATCTATATCTTGCATCGGTCAGCTTTTTATTACTTGACCATAGTTGTCTCACCATTGTTTGAAACTATTGTAATAAATGAAATGTTAAATATAAACTGTATACATTAAATATTGATCTAGTGCCACATTTTTTAAAAAGATCCATGCAAGATAAAATGTCTTGTAGAGAAAAACAAGCTATATTTACTTAAAATGTTAGATCAAAGATTAATTAATTTCCTTTATTTCATATATTTTGTAGCAGGCCTTAGACGCTCAATATTATTAACATTATATTGCACAATGTATTGCTGGGTCGATGCAATATTATTATACAATAAGTTTGATTCACGAGTGATACTTGTGCAGTCAACGCAATATCAACTAGATTGCACAATAAAAATTGAACTATTTTTGATTAATTAAATTTATTGTGCAATATATTGATGATAACATTAAGCGTCTATCGACAGCTTAAGAGTGTTTTAATACTTTTTTTTATGTGTACTTAGCTCCCTTGCAGCTAATAGTCAAATACATTACTTCTTTAGTATCTTCTAATGCGGTTTTTTTATTATAGTTGGGAATATACATCAAAAGATACAATGTGAAAAATCAAATAATACTTTTTAATAGGGTTTCAATATATTTATTTACTTACACGTATTTAAAGTACAACAATTGATTCATTTTTACTTATTTTGTCAGATATAGTATCGTTCTTAATAAAATATAAGAATGGCAGTGTGTTCGGATCAATGCCAATTTAAAAAAAATTATGCAGTTAACCATTAATAAATGAGAGACCAAAAGCATCTTGAACGATTTTCTATCTTTAAAATGACATAGTATGTATAAAGCGCTCAATATTATCATCAACTTTTTGCACAATAATTATTAGATGATTTTAATAGAATGCACAATATATTGAGTCAATAAAAAAGACACACATTTTTATTGTGCAATCTGGTAAATATTGCGTTTACTGCAGAAGTATCAGCTATACACAACTGCAATAATACTATATCGTTCGGATCAATAAATTGAGCATCTAGGGGTCGCTTAAGCAGCAAGTTTCTTAAATGGATGCCAATTGAAAAGTTTAAATTTATACAAATCCCAATTGAGTGGCTATAAAAATATTTATTTTGAATAAGCAGCACCTAAATAGTGCAAAAAATTAGAAAGAATATTGAGCTTCTAATTACACTTTTTTAAATTTGTATACAGATATAAAATTATTTGCATACATTTGATTGTTATGGCAGTGTTTTTTTTGGCACAAATTTGTTCATGAAAAATAATATAAACTAAAAACGACAAGTGTGATAAAATTATTACAACAGTATATACTTTAAAGCTGTCCTAGATGCTCATTAATATATTGCACAATAATTGATATTGAAAAATAAATTGACCGTGAAGATTAAAGATATTGAAATATTGCACAATATATCGAGTCCAATCTTAAAGAAAGTATCAGCAGCAATAATAAAAAATCATGTGGATAGAATATTGAGCGTTTAGGGGCAGCTTGAGATAAAGTATCAATTACAATTTTTTGATTATCGCTTATTTTTGTAAATGTAAAAAGAAGTCCATTATAGTTCTTACAAATTAAATAATATTCTAAAGTTTTAAATTCTTATCCTCAAAAAGCGTTTTAAAATATTTTATTAATATCTCTTCGGTTTGTCTAATGATTTTCATAAAATGTCGTTTTTGATAAAAAAATTACCTAAGAATTATTTTAAAAGTAATATGTTCCTAAGTAGTTACATTGCTTAATTTTTTCTGGGAATAAATTGTAAAGCTTGTTGAGTTTTTTTAATAATATCCAAAGTTGTGTCTAACACTTGCCCTATCGAGGGTCTATGAAAATTAGGGAAATTTTGCGACAATTGGGGAATTTGCGGCAATTGATTTCCCCATTGATTCGGAAATTGTTGACCTTGTGGCCATTGAGATTGCGAGTTGTATCCTTGTGGCCACTGTGACTGCGAATTGTACCCTTGTGGCCATTGAGATTGCGAGTTGTACCCTTGCGGCCATTGATTTTGGTAACCTTGCTGATATTGCGGTTTATTTTGATATTGCGGCACTTGATTTTGCCACGTACCTGAAAAAAAGCTCTGAAAAAGCACAACGAAGGTTATTCACTTTTAATTGATTTGAATTAGCATATTTCACATAATAATTAATATTAAACATTTTAATACGATTATACTGTTATTGTTATTATCACTTACCTATCTTAAACGAATAGATTATAAATATTAATTGCTAATAACAATTAATATGTGTTTACACTTATTAATGTTAGTACCAGTTAGTCATCCGATGTTTGTTTCCTAATACTTTATTTGGCCGGCTTGGGCCATTAAAATAGCCACCAAAACAGTTATATTTTAATTTGATTTGAATGTTAATTACTTATCTACACTTAGGAAGTACGTTGTATTTCAATTCCTTAAAGGAAGTGGTCAAATTGCGCAGCAATTAAACATTTAAATTAATATATATTTTTAACTTAGCGTTTGTAAGTAAAATTCAAAACAAAACTGGACGCTTTTCTGATGTAATAGTTTCCAAATAAACTTTTAAAATTATTTAATCATTTTTAAGGGATTACTACTAAAGCCAAAATATGCAAATTTTAATAAAAACAAATAACTTTAATAAGTAGAATGTTTTATGGCATAACAAAAATGTTTGTTAAAATATTAGGATAGAATGTGTCTAAAGAAGAATTTTGATTGAACGTCGTTTGAATAGTGTATACAAGAAAAAAAAATTGGGAGTAGAATAGTAATCTCCGGCTACAAAATTTGTACTTTTGGATGAATGTTATTTTGACTAGTGTCATATCGATTTTAATGAACTTATTAATCGGTAGATAAACGATTTTCTTGGTTTTCAACGTCATCTTCAATCTTCTTTTAAAAACACTAATTATACTTCTTTCAATTTGACTCCAGAAACATCAGGACTAGTATAAAAAGCAAACACTAACGAGTGTAATTCCTTGTCAGAAAAACCCTTCTAATCTAACCTAACCTTCTGAGGTTTTAACTCATGTCTTTTCTTTTGTAGAGAGAGCAGTTCTTTAACTCTAGGACTCTTCTGATAACCTAACATAATCTCCTGAGGTTAAAGAAAAAACAAACCAACATATTTATCCTAGAAAAATTGCGCTTTTCTACTATATTTTCCAGCTCAAGCTATGTACTCATGTAAAGTGGTAAAGGTCAATCATAACTGCTTTAATTTTGTTTATTAGAAAAACCATGGTGACCTTTCCTAATCTTCCGAGTTTGAGGAAGAAATCACGCTCACATATTTATATAAGAACAAATGCTTTTTTTTCACTATCTCTTCTAACTCAAGCTATGTGAAAACTCATGTCTTGCCTCTTGTAGGACATAAGGTAGCAAATTAGGTTCTGTTTTTTGTCGAAAGAAAGAGGACACACATATTTATTCCACTGTCTTCTAGAAACTTATGTCTTACTTTTGGCAGGAAAGATATTTCTCGGATTCGACTTCCAAGACCTTTAGGGCGAACCCTAAAAGGTCGATTCTCCTAACCTAACCTAATATCTTAAAGTTAAGAAAAAAAATACATTTATCAAAAAAAAAGGAATTTTTTTCTTCCAGTATCTTCTAGCTCAAGTTATAAAGCAATCCATATTCTACCTTTTGTAGAACATGAGATAAAGACTTATGTCCTGCTTTTTGTAAGCAGAGCATTCCTTCTATTCAACTCCGGGACAACCTTTCCGAAGGGGCTGTCTAGCTTACAGCAGGACCAAGTACATAAAATTGATTATATTCTTTATAAAGATAACAAAAAATGAACACTGTACATTAAGTGTGATTTTGTCAATGATTCTCTAAAGATCTCAGATCTCTGTTTATCAACCAATAAATGTATCTCTAAATCTTCTTCGCAAGCTCCTTAATCTTTTTTAGTAAAAATTGATTTTGGAAATATTAGCAACACAAGTACATGCTGGTGGTATAAAATAAAAGTTCGTAAACAAAATTTTAACTGGTTTTGACTTATTTATATTAAAATAAATTTCGAAAAATGTGTTAGACAGGGATGTATGGCTTCGCCGTGGCTGTTTAACTTATTCATAGACGGTTGTTTAAAAAATTTGTAAAAGAGTGCGTATGAATTGAGATTGAATGATTTAATCGGTAAATGCCTCCCTTACGCCTATGACCAGGTCAGATTAGCATCATCTGAGGAGGAGTTGCAGGCCAGGGTTAATATTATGCATGCTGCCCTAAAAATCAGAGTGGTGAAAGTGAATGTAAGCAAGATGAAAGTAATGGTTTTTGAAAGAGAAGAAAGCATGACAAACTGCGAGGTGTTGATTGGAGGAGAATGAGTGGAACAAGTAAAGAAGTTTGTATCCTTGAGTTCAAAGTTTACGACAGACGGAAAATATGACAGTGATATTGAGAGAAAGGTGTTGACAGGGAAACATGAAGAAACATGAAAGTAAGATCAATGCTGCAGAGATGAGTAGTTTGAGAATTATAGTCGGACTGACTATGATGGATAAAGTGAGAAAAGAAATGCCAGGTCAAGAGTACCAGCAACCGACGAGCATGTATGAAAGCGCTGATGAACGAATAAGAAGCGAAAGACGTGTGTAAGGCGTGAGTGTATGTATGTATGTAAATTTCTGGACAGAAATTATCAGGTTAAATGACGACTTCAATTATTTATAAATAAGTTTAAATGGGCAAATATATCATAAAATAATGAATTACATCTATTCCCGGGTAACATACTGATAATGAAGGTAGCGCAAAATACAAAAATGTTAAAACACAGTCATAACAAACCACAAATTAGTTTACATAATTATTTTGTACTGTTAGTTACTAACATCAAATTAACTTACTCTTTTATTTCCAAAATTTAACTTTTGCTGACATTCCACCAAAATACTTAGGTCAACGACCAAAATTATAAATACGAAACATTTTACCGAGTTCATCATTATTCCTATCATATAGATGATTTGATTATGCTAAGATAATGAGTGCTACTGTCGCTGTAACTACAGGTAATGATTTATTTCGAAACAATACGTCGTCAGAGGTGCAACGCGATATTTTTATCAGTGGCCTTCTCGGATTTCTGTGTGGTCCACGCATAAACAAACGGGGGTAATCTCTTCAGGACCGGCGTATCAGTCATGAAAATTGTTTTACCCAGCCAAATACGGTGTAGAACTCAATAAGCAACACAAAACTGTCAGAATTATCACAGTTTCTGCTTTAGTTGATTGATGAAGAACAAATCCCTGATTGGCCAGCCAGCGTACCCTCTGGTGTAAGTATCACGTAAAGATGATGAAACTGCAATGTACATCATCTGTGATTGCAGGAAGTAGAAGAGAAACCCACTATCAAGGAGCTCCGCTTTAAAGCAGGGGACCTCCGAAGACTAATTTAGTTATGGAGGGAGATAATTGGGTTGGCCCAGAAAAAAAAGACAGGCGTCAGGAACCCAAAAGGCCTTCCCAGAATATAATTATACGATAGTAGAGAAGCCCTATAGTAATGTAACCTTATAGACTCGCTCAAAATCATGAAGATTGAAAGACTAATTCAGTTCTGACCAGAAATAATTGGGTAGACCAAGAAAAAAGAGAGATGCTAGTTCACTGGCATCAGAAACCAAAAAGACCACCCCAGGATATAAATTTAAAATTGACTATTAGAAAAACCCTGCAGTAATAAATTTTTATAAATTTTGCTCCAAATCATGGAGATTCCGAAGACCTGATAAAAAAGAGAAGCTAAAGGAATAGACTGGCATCAGGAACCAAACTGGCCACCCCAGAAGATAATTATCAGATGGACTATTAGTAATAATACTTTTCAGATTTAACCAAAATCATACAAATTGGATAGTTAAAGATTGGAAACAAGTTTTGATACCAGATGAGACTGAAGACCGTTTTAAAAAATGTAGATGTGTCGTAAAAGAGTGCATCTGAACGTTAAGGAGAAAGTTATGGGTGCTAAAAGGGAGCTTTGTGATGACATTAAAAATATTTTGGCAGATATTTGCTTTGCGGCACTCTTAAAGTTTTTCGATGATTGGCAAAAGTCAGTATTTAGAAAATATTTTAATCACAAGCTCAGTATTCCGATCATGGACTGGCCACCACTAGGTCAAGATTTAAATCTAATTGAACACATTTACAGAACAGGCGTTTTTTTTCAGTGGGATAAATGTCCCTAAGAAAATATCGAAAATTTAATGGAAAGAATATATTCTTATATTCTTTATTTTTATTAATTTTTTCCATAAATTTTATTAGGTATTAAATTATAATAATGCAAACAAATATTTACACTCTCTCCGGACCTGTTAATCTTGATCGTTACATTTGATGTCTTTTTTTGTCAATAATTGTCCATTTGCCATTTCAACGCTTTTGTTAATGTTTATTGTTATATATTATGCAAAGCGTGTCGTTTGTTCAAATGATTATACATCAATTATGAACACACATTTTTTTCATTTTAATGATATCAATCCATTCAAAATGTCCACAATAAAGTTATTTTTATTCATAAAATCAATAACAAATTTTAAGTTTATACGTACAGGGCGAAAATTTAATAAATTACGATAAACACTAGGTACAATTAAAATACTTTAAATAGTTTTTTTCTTTTTCTTTTACTCACCGTCAGTTGTCCCATGTACTGCGGCCAACAATGCCTATTGTGTCCCCTAGTTGGGACTTCACAGTCCTGTGAGGGCCTTGCAAATATTGTTAATTATTTGGAATGCGTTTTAAAGAGATAAAATGAATACTTCGTAAGTTTATTTGAGAAAGAGGATACACAAGCGTCGGCCCCATTCGGAGATAGAAGTGAAAGTTGTAATGAAAGTAAAATTAGTACGACAGAGATTGTGGGAGCGTTGAACAGAAATTGGGTAAGGCTGCAGGATTATGGTTGAAATGCTGAAGGCTGGACAGGGCTGTACCGCCTTTTTAACTTTTGCTGGAGGAGCGGTAGCGTACCAGAAGACTGGTACAAGGCCGTTATCTTTCCGCTTTACAAAGAAAAAGGTTCGCAGCAGGGCTGTAAGAACTTCAGAGGCAGTTTACTCAGCATCGTCGGCAAACTGTATGCAAAGGTATTGATTAAAAGAGTGACGAATGAAACTGATGAGAAGATATGGGATGTATAAGTAGGATACTCGAATTTACCACTTCATTTTCTGTACTTTCCGATCTGTGTGGACTCAGATTGTCTTAAATCTCGACTTGAAGTTCTATTTTTTAAATAAAAGTTTTAAATTGCTAGGTTTAAAGGTTCATAGGGCTAGTGCCTAGGTGCTAGTTATTGTTTCATTAATGCAGCCAAAGAAGGTAATACCAACGAAGAGTAAGATAAGTTGTTAATATGTAATATATTTGATCTGGGAAATATCTTTGGATATCTTTGAAAAAGAGCTCAGCTGCTTGAAATTGAAAGAAGGTGCTAACAAAGTGGAAAATGTGGAAACAATAGTTATTTATATACATACATATAGTCACGCCTTTTTCTCGTACGGGTAGGCAGAGACCCTTTTTACTTGCCACGGTTCTTAACACATCTTTCGCTTTTTCTACTTTCATCAGCGCTCTCACATGCTCGTTTGTTGTTGGTACTCTTGACCTGGCCTTTATTCAAAATAATGTCGATCTGATCGAGGTTAGCTCGCCGAGGTCGACCTCTACCGACTTGCCCGTTCAAACTCGCTTTGTAAATCTGTTTCGTCAATCTTCCTTCATCCATCCTCTCTACGTCTCAAAACCATCTAAGCATTCCTTTATTTATCTTTGTAATCACTTCTTCTTAAACACCACAGCGTTTCCTGAATATCAATATTCTTCACTTTAGCCATCAGAGTCACTCCGGCTGTACTTCTCAGACTACTCATCTTCGCAGCATTGATTTTACTTTTATGCTTCTCCTGCCAAACCCAATATTCGGTACTATACATAAGTGTAGGGACCAGCATTACTCTATGTACTTAAAATACTTATTTACTTACATAAAAAAGAGAAGCTTATAGTACAGGGCAAAGTAGAACGCCGAAGACCCAGAGGCCGATCTTAGTAACGTTGGCTGGAACAAATAAAGAACATCACAGGTCAACCATTGCAAACGAATCTCCGCGAGGTCGAGGATCGCCACCTTTGGAAGCGTAAGGTTGCAAGTTGCAGGTAGCCATAGTGTCACGATGCTTCAGACATGAAGATACGACGAAGAAGAACAAAAATATATGAATCATTACATCAAACGTTCTTTACTAATTAAGATCCAGCATTAATTCCGTTTTGGTTATCGTTATCAAATCTTTACAATTGCTTCATAGTCTAATTACTAAATATGATACAAAATTGCATTATAAACAATCAAACGCGTAAAATACTTTTAAAAGAAATGTGACACCCATACGTTAATTTTATCTATATTCTCAATACAATTTTTCTTGACTGGTTATATTAATTATTAATAAATTTTTTTTATAATTTTCAGCAATTCGGACAGTCGTAGTTCATCTAGGTGAACCGTTTGAGCCATGTACAGTCGAGAGAGGAATGCTACCTTTAAAATATTACCACGATTTTAATTGTGAAATTGAATCGTTCAGCTATGCGTTTGGTCCATGCTGGGAACCGGTCATTGCTCAATGTAATCTTAGTAAGTTTTTTGCTCACTTTTATTAACGATGGTTATTACACAACTATACTGTTTAAAACACTGGTTTTATTGTTGGCAGTAAGTGTTAAAACACTATATAATATTTAATACTATTGATTATATTTCGAAGTTGTTATTTTTGACATTTTTAATATATGTTTATGCTGAGAGCATTTCCAAACTCAAATGAACTTGTAATATATATGTATGATTAGTAAGGCATTTTTAGTGTGTAAGTGACAGTTATGTCGAGTGATATATTCAGCCGAATACATATGTGTTGTTATTTTTGTAATATAATATACAAAAATATCAGAGTTATTTCAAGTTAAATAACCAAAACATAACATTGGTAACGAGTGTAGAGATAACATATTTGGACACTTGTGTATATTGAAGTAAAATACCTCTTTGAATAACCATACTATATTTATTTACACTATATGTGAGAGATACACTGGCATTTTAGAAATTGGATGCAATTTCATACCAGTTTGTTGTAGCTCTGCTTTTAGAGTAGCCTGGCTGTCTGAGATGATATTTATGTTTTTTTTTACTGGAGGTCTGTTACTTAGCTCTCTTGCACACAATTCGGTAGCGAAGACTGAAAGATTGTAGCATACCTACCAAGACTAGTAGATGTTTTAGTCTTTGATTTCCTGCTAAAACACCGGCTCCAATTCCATCTTGGGTTTTGGAGCCATTTGTGTACATTACGTTTTCAGTCTCTGGGAAGAGAATTTCTTCCCTCACCCATTCATTTCTCTTCGGAAAGAGGACTTTGAAGGACTTTTCTACGTGTATTTGTGGCTCAATTTGGATTTCCAGAGACAGCAATCTGTAGGAAACTATCCTGACCTCCCCTTCTAAGAAAATAACTAATGTACTCCATGTAGTAACAATAATGATGATTTTTCATTTTTTTCATTGATCTTTATTAATATTACATCGGGTTAAAGACATGTACCATTGTCACTACACGAGAAGTCAGAGAGAGTGCAACTGTATGGAGCAAAAAAAATGGAAAGTGAAAAAGTTAGTGAGTGGGAAGCAAGAATTAAACGTCTTGCTTCATAATGCTTTTTCAGTACCGATGTACTGGAAGTAGTTTTAAGAGACGTTTTCGTTATTGGTATGAAAGAACCCAAAATTTAAATCGTTTATTTAAAGAGAAACCAAAGAGTTGTTTGGAAAAATAGAAAAGGAGGCAGGCACAGTAGGACTACGTATTAATGAAGACAAAATAAAATACATGCATAATTCCTGGGGGCAGGGGAGAGATCGACTAGGGCAAAATGTAACCAGTGGCACCTACAATTTTGAACGGTTCTCAGAATTCAAATACCTTGGCGCAGTCATCACAGCAGACAACAAAATGAATATAGAAATGAAGGCTCGCATACAGAGCGGTAATAGATGCTACTAAGCACTACTGACACATTTTGGTTTGAAACAAATAAAATTTAGAACAATACAAATGTTTTTGTTAAGTTTTTTTTGGAAAATACATAAAACACAGTGATATATTTAAATATAAATTAATATCCATAGATTATTTCCTTGTGTGTAAAAGTAGTACATTTTGAACATCTGGCGGCAGTATGTAAAACAGCAAAGCCTAAAACCAATGGGTGAGGTGCATCGAGGGCAATTTCTTAAATTTGGACGAAACAGTGACGTAACAGTACGTTGTACAACAAATGACATATCTTTCATAATAAAGTTATGTGTGTTTATTTAACGATTTTAGTTTTCTAAGCTTTTTTGAGTTCAGAGTGAGTTATTTGACAATTATTAAGGTTTATTGTGTTATTAGTGATTTTTAAAGACTAAACATTAACATTTAAGCGTTGAAAAATAGGATTTATGTTATCTGTAGCCGAGACCACTTTTTAAAAGATAGAAGAAATCTCAAACTATGACGCCACTGTTTCATCCATTTTTAAGTTGATACGTCACGTGCACGTTACCCATTGGAGATTTTCCAGTTGGCGGTGGATATGAACTATATTTTTCCATTTGTGGAGTGTAAGATTGACAATTCTAAAACTAGAGTACCAACAATACATAAGGCAACGTGGGTTGCCTAAAAGTTTTAACAAGGAATTTAATGTTTGCAGATTTTAATCAAATATCAGCACCTTCCAGAGATCCTTCGCCTCCTTTGTCATTTTGGGATAAGATGAGACTTTTACTTCACGGTCGACTTACTATGG
Source organism: Agelastica alni (assembly GCA_950111635.1). Lineage (NCBI taxonomy): Eukaryota > Metazoa > Arthropoda > Insecta > Coleoptera > Chrysomelidae > Agelastica > Agelastica alni. The sequence continues at coordinate 17,223,110 of OX467716.1, forward strand.
TCGTGCAACAGCTAACAGTTTTCTTACATGGATCATTGGATCCCTACAATACCACAGAGGAAATGGCACTAACGTGGGAGAAAGTAGTGATGGATTGGACCAATGGTATTTTTATTTTGAATTATGAACATAAAAATTATTTAAAAACATTTTAGATTGTTTTTAATGTAGCTTTAAAAAAAATACTATAATTTGCTGTCGTATTGTAAGTTGTATTAATTTTTTTAAAATAAGTAACAACACATATATAACTCATTATTTAGCTAATACATAGAGAGAAAAAATGATTCCTGATTAATATCTATGGTGTTTGGGAGTTCCAAAAGCAAAGTTTTTGAATACAAGCTTTTTAAGGTTTGAAATGATTTTGTACATCAGCTATAATAAATAAATTAACAGGACTATTACATTTAAACATTTATTGCACAAAATTTTATGTCATAAACGTTTTTTACATTTTTCTTTTAGTTTTTTTAATTAAGGACGTTCTTCAGGTTTGTATCAAATATTAAACAGTTAAAAATTGGTAAATAATAGAATAATCAACTTACAGTCCCAATATAATGGTTATATCAAATGACAATGTATGGTAGTAGAATTAGCTAAAAAAACTTCATTTTTAGAGTTTTTATTCTATCAAACACCATAGATGTGTATATGGTAAGGCTTCAGGTACGATTAGAGCGGTGAGAGGCAGAACGACCGAGCGGCGCCGCTCACGTTTATGTTCACATCAAGTGCAAATGGAAGTAGGAGACTACTGGCAATGACAAGCACGACTAAACATGTCACATTCCACTTATAGTAAACATAATATGAGCGGCGCCGGCGTCGCTTTGCCGCTCATTGCTCGTATCGTACCCGAGGTCTTATTAGTAATAAAATGACCTCCCCTATGTGACAATTAAATTATTTCAGCTAAATTCGTGTATAAAGGAGACCTCAATGTCTATGTGAGAACAGCTTCGAAGTACGATGATGTACAGCTGTTAAAATTACCAAATTTAAAATTGATACTAGGTATTCATTGGGTGTGCCTTGGCAATCCAAACGACCATCACAGTGTTGTTCAGTGTGCACCGGATAAAGTACCAGAATATTCTAGCAATCAGGTAAATTCAATTTGTGAATTCAAGATAAGAGAGACTCACTTTTTATTTCTAATATTGTTCGTTTCTAGGTTCACGATTCATTTAGAGCTTTCCGTTCTCAAAACGTAAACCTTAGTATAGTTTTAGAAACCCGTCCGGTACCTAATGAGCCGAATAGTTGTCCAATTTTACTGTTGTATGGAAGCACATTACGATGGATCGAAAGTTTAAAATTAATACTGTCAGGAGTAACAAGACCCACAAAAAGAGGACCGATATTCAATAATTTGAGACCTAGAAAAACGCAACTAAGCAGGCATTATAAAAAAGTAACGTATCAATGTTCTGAAATTTTATTTTGCTTTTGTATTGTATCAATCTCATTTATAATTAATATCGTATCTTTACTCTAGATTTCGTTACATTAAATTTACAGTATCAATCTAGCAACAAAAAGAACATACATATCTGTTATCTCATTTTTATTATCTTTAAGGTCCATCTACTTATGGGGTTGCACAAGTTCCAGGTTTGCTATTGGATGTCTTTTGCCATGCAAAGAGGTTGCGAACTTTTCGGTGGACGACTTTCATCAAGTGCAGGTAGTTTAATAATAAATAGTGTTTCTGTTATTAGGAATAATTTTCATTTATTGTAATCCTTTTCTCGTTTTCTTACTTGCAAAAGATTTGCTTACTCCAAAAACTTGAATCCATTAAATTGTATTACGAATATACCTAGTGGATTTAACCATTTGTTTTTAGAACACAGTTTGTCCTTGGTGGCTATAGATGATGGTTTAAAACATCGTCCTAAAGCAGAGTGGTCCGTCGTCTACATGAATTCAGAATTGAATGATTTTGAAATTTGGTTAAAGAGTGCTTTGCAAGATGAAATGGAAATTGAACTACCATCACCGAGGCAACCAGTAGAAAAATGCTACTGTCTCTCGGTAAGTGACACTAATGCAAAAATAATTAAGTAATAATATTTTTTCATGACAAGATCGCTGTGAGTATTGCAATGATTTTTCAACTGATTAACCCTTTACATGTGAAAAAATTAAATCTCTATTGAACTGAATAAGAAATAATACCATATCGATTTATATGAACCACACTTCAAACAAAATAAAACCAGTTTTAAAATTGTGGAGTAATTAAATTTAGTAACTAAAAAATGAGATAACGAAAAATGAACAAAATTACTAATGACAAATGACAAAAACAATGCGTTTTTTTAAAATTTTTATGAGTTCTTGTTTTCCATGTATTCAGTTGCAAATATTTTTTATTAAAAAACGAAACTTTGTAACGGCGGAATTATTGTTTTTGATCGCTCTGGAAAATCTAAACCTATTGTTTAGTTTCTGGGTGGTCCTACTTAATGCCTTTGAGTCATGGTAGAGGAGTATGCTATGTTGCGATGTTTAAGAAGAAAATAGTGGCTATTAAATAAATAGTTTGAAATGTACCAGGGAAGACTGTGGCCAGGACGTTACAGGCCATGCCAGCTATCAGTTTGACAACTGACCCAGTCGTCTTCATTCTGATTTATGACGAGAAAATATATTTAATCGCATTAATCCAATCACTGGCGCAGGTGAGTTCAAAAAGAACAGGGCAAAGTTCAAGCAATTAGTGGGCAAAGGTGAGGTAGGAGCATCATGAATTGCACTTAAGATGCTTTGCAGTTGGTGGTGCGGTAGTAAAAGAGCGTTATAAGAGCAGTTTCTTGGAGGTTGGAAGCCGATTTATGCCTTTTAAGGTATTTAAAGGAATAAGTAAGGAGGAAAGATTTATTCTTAACACCACAGTTAGAGCTTTTTAATAGTGCTCTTATTGATCCTGTGACTGATTTGGATTTGGTTGATACCATTGGGTCCTACAAAATGTTTTATAGAATCAGTGGTCATTATTTATGGCCTGGATATAAAAGAACTTACTGGAAGTCAGAACTCTTATGTAGTGCTTTTAATGATTTGTGTACTATAGCCTTTGGCAGTTTGTCATATTCATTAAATAAATCTTATATAGTAATGAGGGAGTTGGTAAAATGGAGACGATTCCCCAAAAATTTAAATATCTTCGAACTTCTTTAAGTTGGCTAACTGTCGGTTTATTTTGCCAATTGGGAGAAGTTGGGAACTTTGAGTTCAATCAGCGATGAGTTGAGCTGACGACAAACGATGGTGCTGTACTTGAGAGACGATACAAACACTTAAATAACCCAATAGAATAACGTAGAAAGTTCTAAAACATATATAAAGTGCAGAAAAATTTGAATACTTCTTTCTGGAATTATCTAGACATTTCGTGATTAACGTGTACACCTTCAGCCCATTATTGGTGTCTCTGTGAACGTACCAATTATTTGATATTTTTGAAATGTTTGACAGTTTTATTATTATACAATTACATATCGGTAAAATTATTAGGTTGCAAAAGTGTCATATGGTAGAGAAACAGTTTTACCCAATCATGAAAGGAACAAAGATGTACCAACACACAGATTGGTTGTTTATGATTTAAGAGGAGCATGGACAAAAAGTAATAGAAATGTGGCATTTGCACTGTTTGATACGTTTATGAAAACTATGGTAAGTTATAAACAATTTATTTTTATTTGTTCTATTGCAAGATAATTATTGGTTTGTTAAACCATAAATGTTATTTCTAAAGTATTATTTATATTTTTTTAGAGAATGAAAAAAAACTTGTCTACTGACGCCCTAAAAGGTTTTCGAAAAGATAATACAACAACACCTTTGAAAAGAAGAAATACAGATCCGTCCAACAGCACGCCAACAAATACTTCCTTACAGGTATTTACTTTTCTTGCACCAATCTATTAAATTAGTTTTTTGGAATACTGTCACCAAATGTTGACATTTTCGTTAAAATCTCAGTTAGCGAAATGGCTCTTTTCTGCCACTCAGCCACTCACTTTTATGTTGTAGAACGTAAAAGAATTTTACGTTTTATAACATAAATGTTAAACAGTTGGTCATATGTTGGGAACTTATTTACGAATTTATTAATTGAATACTCAACATACGAGTAAATTAGTTTCAATACTTAATAATTATAAAATATTATCCGAGACTTACATAATTCGCAAACTCAGTTTTCAGATGGTTGTTGCTTTTCAGTTTTCACTATTTTCCTTTTCACTCTTCAGTTTTTACATGTTTTTCAACAATAACTTATATACTGACTTATAGCTGTGACATTGTACTAAAGTCATGCAAACAATACCACCTACTAAATCGTCTCAGTTCAATTACAAAATGTCAGTTAACAATGACAAATACTTAAATATTTATTTTTTTATTCTCATATTAGTTTTAATGCAGTTTTCGAAAAAATATTGTTTGAGTCTCGAATGCGAAATACTTTTGCGTTATCGTGTGGTTATTTTGCCTCGCTGAACTCGCATTCTTAGACGCAAAAGTATCATTTCGCATTCTAGATACAAAAATAACTATTAAATGTAAATATCGGTCAAAAAGTCACTGGACTAATTACTAAAAAAGTTTTATGGAAAATTCTACTACACTCATCAACGCAGGTAGTCTACATCAAGAGTGATACATTAATTCCAATTTCTTAAAAAATAATTTTCGACACCGTCAGACACGCTTCAGTTTTGTTCTAAATCTCTTTATCTAGAGACTTGCGAATAGCTAATAGTCGCTGGGAGTAAGATCTTGAGAATAAGGCAGGAAGCGGTAACAATTATATGCTCAATTCGTGCAGTTCATGCATCGACTACAATTGCCTTGGTGACAGAACACTTTTTCCTTTGCTGTATAGGACCGTTTTGTCTTGATCTCATCCTTCAAACTCTCCAATATAATATTGGCTATAGACTTTTTCCTTTTTCAAGGTTGTTGATGAATATTGTGTCATGTCACACCAAAATACTTAAGCCATAACCTTCCAAACTGGCTGTTGCACCTTTGGCCGCTTCGGATGGCTTTCACCCGGAGATTTCCATTATGGATTGATTATGGAGTGTAGTGGTAGTAAACAGTGTTTAATCATTACTGGACGAGCTAGATAGTGTACTGTAATTTTAGTTTGTGATTATTAAAAAAATAAAATAAACTAAACGTATATCAAGAGATTCCTTAAAAATGCCGCTTATCTTGTATTATCGTTTGTACGGTTGTCCAAAACAATTTTAAAGATTTTTATAGTCTTTTCTTTCCATTAAAACGATATGGATTTTGTATTAATGGCCCCTTCTGTGGGTTAGTCCCAGGACTTTTTTTCCGATGTAATATTTTTTTTATATCACTCCTAGGGGATACTGCAATCTGCCTGTCTAGCAATAATCGTTTGTTATGATTAGAAGACAATCTTCTTTAAAATTATTTGTTAGTCTATATGAACTTAAGCCTAAACTTATCTGAGTCCTGTAGGCAGGTCGAATGGCTGTCTATGCACTTTTTTGATATCGCGCACATTTAATTGTCTGGCCAGTGTATTAGGGTGCACTAAACGAATTCTGGGGGATGTCGTGCTGAATCACCTTGTTGGAGACGTAATAAGGCACATCGACGATGGCTCGCAATACCTTGTTTTGGAACCGTTGCAGAAGGCTTATATTGGAGATACTGGACAATTTTAATTTGCGACTGATAAGCCAATACACATGGTTCAATTTTTGTCCCAGCTGTTGCGTTTTGTAAATATATGTTTTTTCCAAGTTAAGTGGCAGCCTAAATCTCTGCCAAATATTTAACATCCTGGACTTGCGGAAGTTTACAGTTATTATTGATAGGAGGACATGTTTCTCTAGGTAATGTAATTGTTACATGCATGGACTTAGATTCATTAGCTTTAATGCGCCATACTTTTAACCAATACTAAATAATATTTAGGTTTCTTGAGGCTGATGTTGGATCGGTGTGGGATACCAGAATATCAGTATCGTCTACATATATTGCTACCGTAGTAGTTCTTGTTGGTAGATCTGCTGTATACAAGAGATATAATAATAAATCAAGGACACTACATTGGGGAACGCCCGAATGTATTTCAGTATATTCAATTCCTTGATTCATCAAGAAGTGTCCATCTGCCAGGTATGATTTTAACAGCTGGAAGTGTAGGTAAGGTAGAAGCTTCTTTAGTTAGACTTGCAGTCCTGTATGCCATACCTTGGCTTAGGATATATCGAGGAAATCAGCTGAACAATATCTTCTGGTGTATAGGTCTTTTTTATTTGGTTCACTAGCCTATGTACTTGCTCTATTTATCCGTGCTTGTTACGGAATCCAAACTGATGTTCTGGTATTATTTTTTTTCGTCTATTATTATTTTCAGTCTTTTTACATAGAACTTCTCAAAATTAATATATTTGAAATGATTTTTATTTTCAAGACCATACAGTCTACCAAAGCTGTTCAAGAAACGCCGTCGCCCATAAGCAAGCTTCAATCTGGGCATGCAGCAAATATGTTACAACAACTAATAGCCGAAGCTGATAATAATTCTGTTGTATACAGTGATGATCTTTCGTCAATATCAAGACAACAGCATTTACAAGGTTTACAAGCTTGTCAAGAAGATGATATTCTACATAAAAATTGGCAAAGTAAACATTTTTAATAGTTACATTTCTCTTTTAAAATTTTGTATTGTTTTGATTATTTTTACATATATTTTATTTTCTAGTTGCTCTTGTTAATGCACAAGTTTTATTAAAAGGATGCGAAACCAAAGGTTACGTTATATTAAGTGCGGCAAAGGCCGAAATTGTACAAAGGATACACAGACCAGCTTGGAAGGATAGAACTTTGGTATCTAAAACCACTTGGGTAGGAACCTTGGAATGCATGCAGTATTATGCTACGGTCAACGCTGGAGAAAACGATACTGCAGATGGTATGTAAATGTATTAATTTATAATAAATATTTTATTTAAGACTAGCTGAACCCGGCAGACGTTGTCCTGCCAGTATGTATTATAATAGCTTGTATTTTATACTTTCTAAGTTACTGCAAAGTACCACATTTAAGATTTATTTTATAAAAAATTGTAGAAAAATTACTTTACAGCTATGAATACAGCAAATACATTCTCCTTGTTTAAATATAGCAGGATACCAATTTTCATAGGGATCGGTTAACCAATATAGAAGTTGGTATGCTGCAGTACCACCAGGTGGTGCAACAAAGTGGATAACGAAAACGAATTCTCCACGAAAAAATACATATGCATGTCAATTTTCAAGGTGATTGGTTGAACGGTGCAGAAGTTTATATGCTGCAGCGCCACCTGGTTGGGAGCTTCTCCACAAAAAAATACATATTCGTGCCAATTTTCATAGTGATTGGTTGAACGGCGTTGGAATGAAACGATAACATATACAAACATCCGTTTTTATATATACAGATGTAGAAGTATTGAATAGAAATAGAAATAAGACATCTAACACGTTTGCATCTTATTTGAGTCACTTAACTTGCACGCTTAATAACTTTTACAGTAACTAAATCTAAAGGTATTGTTTAGTTCTAAACGATTAGATTAGATAAGATTCTAATGAGAAGCTTTTTGTAAGTATGCATTCCGACCTACTGAGGTCAATTGTACCCTCCCTGTGGTTATAGCTCCTCCTCCAGCTTCAGTTGCTTCCAGAGGCTGTTGGGGGTGCTGGTGTAGCTCTCTGGCTGATGTTTTTCTTTGTCTAAGCACAGGAACCAGTAAATTATCAGTCCCTCCATTCAATTTAGCCAGAGCTTCTGAGTGCATCTACTTTTTTATGGTGCTCATACTAAAGCTTTTTAAAACTCCACAGTGAGATTAAGGTCCAAAGGTCTCATTTTGGCCAATGTATCTGCTTCCTCGTTCCCTTCTAACCCCGAATATCCTGTGATCCATACCAGTATGACATTACTTCTGTTTGATATGTCCTCCACGGCATTCTTGCAATACATCACGTTTTGTGAGGTGATAACCGGAGGGGCCAATGTCTTCATCAAGGCTTGGCTATCGAAACCGATTGCTATTCTTTTAGATTCAAAGTTTAGCCTTCTGATTTCCCTAGCACAGTTCTAAACGATTAAAAGAAGTGGAATTAAAAAATTAATTTTTTAACCGTTGAAGAATAACCATAATTCTTGAATATATGTACTAAGCATGAGTTTAAGGAAAAGACCATAGCTATATACTCAGACATCAAAGTGGCTATAAAAGCCATCAGTTAATTCAAATATAGTTTATGAATGCTTGGAAACCTTACAAGAGTTGGGCAGTCAAAACAGATTTTTAGCCTCGGTACCAGGCTATCCAGGTTACAAGGACAATAAAGAGGCTAATTTATGAGCCCTAGAAGGAGCACGATTTGTCTAAATTGATCCAGAACCTTTTTGTGGTTTAGCGAAAAATATATAATAGCACTTAGATAAAAAACTAATCTCGAAAATGGTGAAAAAAGGCATCTAAAAAAACAAGCAAAGAAATTTATTAAAGAACAATCATCAAAATTCGCGAGTACTTATGAAGCCAAAATAGGCGATCAACCAGGATCATGGCTGAAATCCTGACAGGGCATTGTAAGGAAACCTCTGCACACATACTGTGCTACTTCGAAGGTCCGATAAGGCTAAAGATTTCGACGAAAGAATAGAAAAATCACAACCCTTTCAATATATGGAAGACCCAAGAGCTGTCCTATGCAGTTTGGTAATTAGGACGGGTAGAGGGGCTCCTAGTCCATAAGCCCCATGCAAATATATTCTAAAGCCGGCCATTCACGATCGCTTCGATTGGATGAAATCCAATAAGTCATTCGTTTGGATGACATCCAAATAATTAACCTCATTAACGGTCATGCCATGCTAGTTGTAAAAAATGAGTTAAATATGGACCACATTCTCAAGACAGGTGGCGCCACGGCTCGGTATCGTTTCTCTTGAATTTCCCATTCACGATCAGTTGGATGACACGACTGGATTTTGGACCGATTGGATATCCAACACTCCGCATTTGGTTTTTTTCACTCGCGGTCAGTTTTTTGAGTGACACCGCTCCATTTGGACGTATGGAGCGATCGTGAATGGTTGGCTTAACCTTCAAACGTAGAAAACTACTTTCAACGGTCACGAAGCATAATAAGTAATATTAAACATTTCATATTATTTTTTTTATTTACAGAAAATATAATGTGGCTAACAGTAGATAATATTCAAGAAAAAGAATCTGCGGAAATTTCAGAGCCTTCCGAAGTGCCTAACATGGTAGGAAGCGGTGTTTCTGTTGGGGCGGTAGTCAGTGATACAGTTGGACCTAGTTCATCAAGACAGGTATTTTTTTTTACTTATTATAAATTATGAATATTACCATGCATATTTGTATTTCTAGATTATTTAGATGTTGTTGGTATTTAATATAATTTAAATCTTTAAATAAATAAAAAAAAAACTCCCGTTATGCAAGAAACTGAACAATACTTTTAAAAGTTGCTTGTTTATTAGCAACCAGTATAACACCGAAAAATAATATAGGATCAAATTAAAACGGTTTTGATAAACTTCTTGTCTCCTACCAAAATAAAACAAACGCTAATCCAGAGAAAATGTGCTCTTCTTCTTTTTAATATGGCTTTCCTTATTGGTAGCCTGTTTATTGCCAGCACGTCTTTCCCGGAAAAGAAGGGTCGTCCATTTTCTTTATGTGTTCGTTCCAGAATCTTCGTCTCTGTCTCACCCACCTTTCTTTATTCCGCATTGTTGTTTATTCAGTTGTCGTTCCGTACTCTATCATACAATGTGTTCTCTTCGGCTAATCTTATTGTTACAAATCCGGTCCTCTCGGCAACCGAGAAATCAACCGCGTCTAGGGTCTGTATTCGCTTTGCTTTGTCGGCCGCCGAAGGGGTCCGGCAAGGTCGAGCAACCATCTCGAAGCCACGTCGAACTTTGGAGAAACAGGTGAAATGATCTAGAATTGTGATATGGAGATATAAAAGGAGAAAGGGTTATAAAATTTATGAAAAATCGATTTGAGGAGTTGGAAAGGCGCCGTTTGGAAGAAGAAAAACGACCCTAAAAAGAAAAATTGGAAGAAGAAAAACGACGACAGAAAGAAAAACGACGACAAGAAGAAAAATCGAAAGAAGAAAAACGACGACAAGAAGACCTAGAAAAAATTTTGAAGAACAAAAGAAACTCCTAGTACAACAGGAAGAACAAAGGAAAGAAGATACCCAGAAACTTCTAGACAAGCAAGAAAAGTTCTTCGAACAAGTAGTGCAGAAGACAGAAGAACAAATTGTGGAATTAAAAGAAGATGTAAAGAAAATTGACGGGTAGCTAAGAAACGAAGTATCCACAGTACGACATGAGGTAAAAGACATCAAGCAAGAGATCGACGTTGTTCTTCAGAAGGAGGAAGTCACAGTACGATATGAAGTAAAAGAAATTAAGCAAGAGATCGACGTGGTTATAAATGAGGTACAAAACCAGATTGCCTCACTTAGAATCCAAGATCGCCGTGACAGGGTTGCCACATCGGGAATTTCAGTAAAACCACCAACTTTCGATGGACAATCCTCCTGGTCTATGTATCGCAGACAGTTCGAAGCTGCAGCCTCATCCAATGGGTGGAGCGATGAAGAGAAGGCTACGGCACTCATAGTGGCCTTAAGAGGACAAGCTTTGGGAATGCTGCAGGCAATCCCTGCCGACCAACAAAACAAATATGGAGACCTAGTAGCTGCACTGGAGTTAAGGTATGGCGATCAACACCGAGAACAGCTATACCGGGCGCAGATAAAAACACGGGTGCAGAAATCTGGCAAAAGTCTGCAAGACTTCGAGGCAGATGTGAGAAGGCTGATCCAGTTAGCGTACCCACAGGCACCGGAAGACTTCAGGAAGGAACTGACCGTCCAGCTATTTATTGATGGACTTAGGGACCCAGAGATCCAGAGGACTGACGAACTTCAATAGAAGTGGTGACGCTTTAGTGCGATCATTGGAAGTGGAGGCATCCTTTAGTACCTCGAGACCGAAAATCCGAGCAGTCTCAATCAAAGAACCAGATCATCAAAGCGACGCAGCCAACGGGCTTTTCGGAAATTTTTAAAAGAAATCAGGTCCTTGATAAATGGTGTGGGCAATCAACGGAAACGAATCTGCTACCGATGTAGAAAACCAGGCCATTTCATTAAGGATTGCAGAGTGAGAATACCACCACAATCAAACTTAACTGCGAGAACACCACCACGATCAAACTCATCTGCAAGAACGCAACCACGTTCCTACTCACCTATGAGGACCAGGGTCATTCAGGTCAACAGAATAAGAAGAACTATCTTACCATCAGAGGAAAATTGAACCGAGAAGACATTGTATGCACCATAGACACCGGTGCGTCAGTTTCTCTGGTACGCAGCGGCATTCTTCGGCCAGAATGTGTGAAACCTGTCTCCTCCAACCTTGTCCTTCGAACAGCCACTGGAGATAATGCACCAATAAGAGGAGAGGCTGAAGTCACACTAACTCTTGGACGGCTTAACATCGTGGATACAGTATACGTCGCAGATATAGAAGACGAATTCATTCTCGGAATGGATCAGCGAGTATGCGTTCTCATTTGACGGTGAACAAAGAAACATGAGATTTGGAGTAGAAAAATTCATCTTGACGACCCCAGCTGAAAGAATGGAACCTGTTAAGATGCGAATGGCGAAGTCTGTAAAAATTCCAGGACTTTCCGAGAAGATAGTCTGTGCCATATTGGAAAGTGACCCTGGGTGCCGCGTTAGAGTGGTTCAGCCATGCAGAGGATCCCCAAACCATTTACTGATTGCACGAGCCTTAGTTAGGACAGAACAAACTATTCCTGTAAGAGTTGCTTACTTATACCCCGTGGGAATAACGCTTAAAGGTGACATCATTGGAGCCTGTGAACCTGTGACATCGTATTGGAAAGTCTAGAATCATCCTTAGGACATCTATCGTTGGATGAATATAACGCTGCCAGGAAATTCATCAGATCCGAAAGTGACATCTTTGATTCAACAACAGCAGGACGAACCAACAAGATGATGGAAGATGGAGTGATTGAAGAATCAGCAAGTCCTTGGTCTGCGCCGGTTGTGTTGGTTTCTAAAAAGGATGGATCTGCAAGGTTCTGTGTGGACTACAGAAAATTAAATGATGTCACGAAAAAGGACAGCTACCCATTACCCAGGATTGACGACACTTTGACAACATTGACAGGTTCACGTTGGTTTTCAACACTGGATTTTAAGAGCGGGTATTGGCAAGTGGGTATACATGAAGATGACAAAGAGAAGACTGCTTTTTCAACTGGAAATGGACTCTACTAGTTTAATGTGATGCCCTTTGGACTATGTAACGCCCCAGCAACATTCGAAAGGTTAATGGAACTAACACTACGTGGGCTTACGTGGAAAACTTGCCTGGTATATCTCGACGACGTTTTGGTCATGAGCAAAACTTTTGAGGAACATATAGAAAATTTGCGAGAAATATTTCGAAGGTTCATGAATGCCAACCTTAAGCTAAATACAGAAATGTTCCTTGTTCCAGAAAGAAGTGGATTTTCTGTGCCACACGGTATCACCAGCAGGCATCCAAACGAACGAGAAGAAGATCAAGGCGATTCGAGACTAGCCAAGACCACAAGATAAACTCGAATTGAGGAGCTTCTTGGGCCTGTGTACCTACTATCGGCGTTTTGTGGAAGGATTTGCTGATATTGCTGCACCCCTGCACAAGTTGACAGAAGAACGAGCCAAATTCATCTGGTCTAACGATTGTAAAAGAGCATTCAAGAAACTGAAAGCTGCTCTATGTTCCAGTCCAATCTTGGGCTTTCCACAACAAAGAGGCCTATTCATACTAGACACTGATGGAAGTAATAAAGTACTTGGAGCCGTATTATCACAAGTGCAGGATGGTCATGAGAAGGTGATAGAGTACTACAGCAAAATAATGAGCAAAACTGAAAGGAACTACTGCGTCACCAGGAAAGAGCTGCTAGCGATCATCAAAGCAGTAGACCACTTCCACAAATATCTTTACGGAAGGGAGTTTCTCATAAGACCATGCAGCCTTGAAGTGGCTACTGAATATAAAGAACTCTGAAGGTCAGGTAGCAAGGTGGATCAAAAAGTTAAACCAGTACCACTTCAAGATTAAACACCGGCCAGGACGATTACATAACAACGCAGATGCCTTGTCCAGGAGACCTTGTGCGGATAACTGCAAGCACTGTGTGCGGGTCGAGCGTCACGAAGGAATTGCCGATAAAAGACTGACAACTGAAGATGAATGAACAGCAGCCCATCTAAGACAAGACCAGGAGAATGATCCCAAAATTAAGGACTTTCTACGTTGGAAGTAACGTGGAGCCGAGAGACCTACTTGAAAGGACATCTTCGACCGGACACCAAAATTTAAAGCCATGTGGGCACAATGGGATTCCCTTCCTGTTGAGAATGGATTGCTGAAACGAGTTTGGGAGTCGGCCGATGGCAAGAAAACAACTTCCCAACTGGTCGTGCCCAAGACAAAGATTAATGAATTTTGGAGGAGATCCATGGAGGAAAATCAGGTGGTCATTTGGGAGTTAATAAAACTTTGGATAAAATAGACAAATAGACAAAGGTTCTATTGGGTCCAGTGTCGTGACGACGTAGAGAATTGGTGTAGAAGATGCTCAGTTTGTGAAGCGAGTATAGGTCCTAAAACAAGATCCAGAGGCAAAATGAAACAGTACAATGAAGGAGCTCCTTTTGAACGAATTGCCATCGACGTAGCTGGGCCATTTCCAATGACGAATGATGGCAACAGATACATATTGGTTGCTACTTTAGTAAGTGGGTTTAAGCTTATGCCCTGCCTAACCAAGAAGCATTTACAGTGGCAAGAGTCTTGGTAGACAGCATGTTCTCACGATTCGGGGTACCTATGGAGCTACATTCCGATCAAGAAAGGAATTTCGAATCAAACTTATTCAAGAAAGTTTGCGAATTGATGGGAATCAACAAAAACAGTCAGACGGCATGGTTGGAAGGTTTAATCGGACTATGGAAGAGCATCTGTCCAAAGTAGTAGAAGAATATCAGAAAGACTGGGATCAACGTCTTCCATTATTCCTGATGGCCTATAGAGCAGCGGTTCATGATTCTACAAAGCTTACTCCAGCCAGCATAGTCTTCGGAAGGGAACTTCGTTTACCCTGTGATTTGGTGTTCGGGTCACCAAGCGCGAAGAGAAAAAAGTTCAAGATTATGCAGACGAGTTACAGGACAGCTTGTTCAAAATCCATGAAACGGCTAGGAAGAGATTGAGGTTGTCAAGCAATAAAATGAAGGCTCGCTATGACCTAAGAGCAAATTCGACGGGATTTAAAGAAGGAGATCGAGTATGGCTGTATAATCCACAACGAAAGAAAGGTGTGTCTCCCAAGTTGACACCATCTTTGGAAGGGCCATATAAGGTGATAAAAAGAATAAATGATGTGGTTTATAGAATCCAACGCAGTCCCAGAGCAAAGATGAAAGTCGTCCACCTAGAGAGGTTAAAGCCTTACAATGGAAAGGTTCCGCAAGTATTTGATCGGGATGATCAAATTTGAGAGGGGGATGATGTTACAAATCCGGTCCTGACGGCAACTGAGAAATACACCGCGTCTAGGGTCCGTATTCGACCGCTTTGCTTTGTCGGCCGCCGAAGGGGTCCGGCAAGATCGAGCAACCATCTCGAAGCCACGTCGAATGATCTAGAATTGTGATATGGAGATATAAAAGGGGAAATGATCATAACAAGAGACAGTATCGGTCTTAAAAGTGTTTATGAATTTATAAATGTAAATAGTTAAATGGAGTTGTAAAAGTTGTATGGCTAAGTGAATATCTAAGTGGTTAATAAAAGTAGAATTTATTGTATTGAAATAAACA
This sequence comes from Agelastica alni, assembly GCA_950111635.1. Lineage (NCBI taxonomy): Eukaryota > Metazoa > Arthropoda > Insecta > Coleoptera > Chrysomelidae > Agelastica > Agelastica alni. The sequence goes on from OX467716.1 coordinate 17,238,149, forward strand.
TTGTTTTGTTACTGGATTGAGAGTTTTAATCGCCGAACCCACAGAGGAACTAAAAGTCTTAACACTTATCATTTGTAGTGTTCTGATTCTATCTGATCTTGTTTCTGCCGCGTATGTTATGACTGGTCTTATTGTCGTTTTATATACCTTGACTTTGCTTTCTGTGTGGTATTTGTTCTTCCATACAATTTCTTTTATGTATCCTGAAATTCAAGACACTCTCATTGTTTGCTCTCTTACTTTGTTTAGTATATTTCCATTGCTCGTTATATCTACTCCCATATATTTGAAGTGGTTTACCTGCTCGGCAATTTTGGAAACGATTTCCAACTTACATCTTATCGGTTATTTCGTTACTAAGCATTTAGTCTTCTCGGTGTTGATGAGCATATTTCGTCATTTTGATTTTGTTAATAATTAAGCATATTTGGTCATTTTGCTTTGGTTAATAATTTTAAATATCTCTTTAGTTGCAACGAATAGTTTCGAGATGTAAATGTGAATTCTTTTACGCCGATTATGGAGACATAAGCGTGGATCCCGAAGGCATAGGAGAAATACCACCTCCGCCTCAAGAAGAAGTTGGCCCTTGGGGAAATAAACAATCAGGAGTGGATGCGTTTACTCTTATGCATTACGACCTCGACGTCTGTACAAATTCTTTGCAAGTAAGTTATTACAGGATGTGTTTCAACGGTTATCATTGTTGTAACAATTCTGATTTAATGTTGAAAATTACTGTTTGCAAAAAAAATACTAGCTGTTCTGTATTTAATTTACTGCCATAGTTCTCATTAAACAACAACCTCAGACGGTTAGTGTCAATTGAATTATGGGTACTACACATTAGCCAAGTTCATAACTAACTTCTTTTGACAAAAACAAAATCTAAGGATTTCTAATAACAAATAACTTAAAGCCCACCCTGTATATATCAAAGGGGCTTGGCAATTTCGTCGAAATTAAGAAGTGGCTTGTACATTAATACATATACAATATTTTAAACAAGAACGTTACATTGTTACTGTATTGATGTATTTGTTTTATAGTTTGCTAAAACCAATGTTTTAAAAAAGCTCTTTAAAATTTTTTAGTACGCCATGCTGCTGGATATAGTGAACAATCTGCTATTATATGTTGAACCTCACAGAAAAGAAGCTCTAGAAAAGTTAGCCCGAATGAGATTTAAACTTCAGTTACACACTGTTGAGGACCAAAGAAAACCGATACAAAATCAACAAACTCTAGTGAGAAGTACTCAAAGTAAATTAAGACGACTAGAAAAAGAAACATATTTGGTTAATAAAGCACTCGAGGAGAATCCAGACGATATTGATTTGCGACACGATTCTGATCGTTTAGAGAAACTGGTAAGTTACATTTTTAATATGCTTTTTGTCGTGAAACATCTAAAGTGGTGGGTAAGGATAAATCCGGTTGTTGGCGTGGTGACCGTCAGTCGTCCGTCCGACCTAAAATACCCTGGCATACATTAGCTGTAGTAACTAAAAAATGAGATCTTAACGATAAAAATGTAATTTTTATAGATTATTGTTTTTGTTTTTTTTTTTACTGAAAAAAGTCGCAAAAAGAGTAGACCTATCGTGTGGACGCGGATGGCCCGTACTTCGACTATTAGAAGGGTGATGATTGTGGACCCGCTTTTTGAAAAGTTGCAGATCATAATTCTCTGAAAAAACTGATTTTGGAAGCTTGTTCCATTCCGTAGCAGACCTGTAAATAAATGATTCTTGATGGATTGGTCCTTGTAGTGTGAATCTTGAGAGAAAATCGGTGAGACTGATGCCGAGCGTGCCGAGTTCTTCGACCGAGTTTGGTGGTGGTATAAGAGTTTTTATTTCTCTGGAGCATTTGCCATGGAAATATCTGTAGAGTAATGTCTGGTCTGCAACTCTTCTTCTATGTTCTAGTGGGTGAAGGGTATCTGTGAGAGTTGAGTTATCAACCGAATGTCCCTTTTCTGAATGGAATCTAGAAGACGAAGAGAATGCTTTGGTGCTGAACCCCAAACGTGCGAGTAATACTTCAGTAGAGGTCGGATTTGAGCCTTGTACGTCGTCAACAGTTGATCAGGAGTAAAAAACTTTCTCTAGCTTTCCACAGAAAACCCAGCCTCTGGCTTGCTGAATTTGCGATGTTAGCAACATGGTCATGCCAAGACATATTATTGGACATCGTGACTCCCAAAATCGAGATGGAGGGACTTGATTTAAGGGTATTTCCGGACATTGTGATGGAATGATTTGAGAAATTCACTTTCTTGGAAATCGTGACGCTTTGTGTTTTCTGGGCGTTGAACTGAACAAGATTGTTGGTTCCCTACTCGACGATTGCTTCAAAATCTCTATTGCTGGAGTCGACCTGTTCCTGTCTGAGTCTATTTGTATCATTCACCGAAAGTGATTGATAGGATGTGAAAGTGTGCTGTCGTCTGCGAAACTGTAAATGGGGTTTGTGGTGGTTTTCAAGAGGTCGTTGATGTGTAAAAGAAATAGGGTGGGGACAGGATAGAACCCTGGGAGACCCCGGCATTGGTTTTCAACGCATCAGAAGAAATACCGTCAACTCCACATGTAAGGAACGATCTTGCATGAAGCTCATGAGCCATTGGCGCAATTTGGATGGGATAATTTTCTTAACAATACCTGGTGCCAGACGCGGTCAAAGGCTTTAGATATATCCAAGGCTATTGCACGGGATTCACCAAAATTCTCAATAGTGGTTGTCCAGAACTGAGTGACATAAGCCAGCAAATCTCCAATAGACCGAAGTTGTCGAAATCCATATTGTCTGTCATGAATTATCCTAAATTTCTTCAGATATTTGATGATATTTACATTGTTTATAATTGTTATCAAATGTTCCTTAGGGTTTTGTCTTGTCGATTGATGGTTAATTGTTTAAGCTAAAGCTTAGGAATATAGAATAAAAGAAAATTATTAAATTAAAAGTCCATTTTTGTTGTGAAACGGGAGAATTAAAGCGGCTGCTGGCGTGGCGACCGTCAGTCTTCTGTCCAACCCAAAAGACTTTGGCCGTGGTAACTAAAAAATGAGATCTTAACTAAAAATGAAGAAAATTACTGATATCAAATGACAGTATTTAAAAACAATGCGTCTTTTAAAAAATGTATGTTATTGTTTTCGTTTAAAATTATTAGTCACAAATTTACAATACTTTAGCACTCACATTTAAAATATCAAAAAAAAATATGAAGAAAATGTAGCATATTTATATTAAGTAATATCCAGCGTTAATATTAAGTTTGTTTAGTAATCCATACATTAAATAAGTTAAAATAGTACACTCATCACAAAAAGTATCGGATAATTGGGATGTTATAATTTTTTTACCATTTTATTTTTTTAATGATATCTAGTAAATTTAAAGTTTAAAAGAGGTTTAATCAATGAAAATGAAAAATTCAGTTAGAAACAACTTTTATTTACCAAAAACAGAAAAATCTTAGGTAACAAAAACAAATCTTGGTATAATGGAATAACCGAATGCATTTTTATCATATTTTTTTTGTGTTATTTTTTATTTTTGTCAGAAGTTAGATTTTTAGACAAGTAAAGCAAGTAAATTAATATTTTGTATCAAGATTTATTTAACGATTTCAAACTTTTTCAGTTAAATTGGAAAAAGTCAATAAGCTTTAAATGATAAATATTTCTTTGGGTTGGATATCATCATTGCTATTTTTACTTTATTTGCCGCCACTCTGAAAGGTTCTATTGAACAACATTTAAATCAATCACTTAAATTTCTTAACCATGAAATTCTCCTTCTACCAAAGCTTCTTCTTTCCTTGAATAATTAGTCTAAGCATCTCATACCGCTGTCCTCTTATTATATGTCCTAGAAATTGTAACTCTCTTGCTTTTATGGTGTTAATTACTTCATATTCTTTACCCATTTCTCGAAGTATTTCCATGTTTGTTTTTCTTTCTGTCCATGATATCCTGGGTATTCTTCAATAACACCACATTTCGAACGACTACAGTTTGTTTATGCGTTTTTGTTTAAGTGTCCAGCTTTCCAGTCCATAATATAGTATTGAAAACACATAGCACCTTAATGTTCTTACTCTTAGCTTTTACAAACGCATTTCTTGCTGTTTCTATTCTTGTTCTTATTTCTGTTGTTTGGTCATCCAGGTGCCCAGGTATTTGTATTTTCGAACTCTTTCTATTTGTCGATCCAGTAAATTTATGTTTAATTGTATGTTTGGCTTCTTTGTTATTACCATATTTTAAGTCTTTTTTATGTTTATTTTTAATCCATACTGTTCACAAAATGTACTGGTTCTATTTAATAGTCTTTGAAGTTGTTCCGCGGAGCTTGCCATAATCACCGTGTCATCCGCAAATCTTATATTGTTTATTACTTTTCCGTTTAATATTATTCCTTCCTCCTCAGATAATAGTGCACCTTCAAAATTTGATTCACTGTATACATTGAAGAGCAGGAGAGACATAACACATCCCTGTCTCACTCCTCTCCTTATTTCTATTTCTGGGCTTATTTGCCCGCTTTGATTCCAGTAAAGATTTGTTATTATTTTTAAATCTTTGTTGTCTATGTTTTTTGTTCTAAGAATTTTGACTAGTTTTTCGTGTCTTACTTTATTGAATGCTTTTTCAAAGTCAAAGTAACAGACATGCATATCCATATTCATGTCTAGACATCACTGTGCTAACACATTCAGTGCAAACAACGCCTCTCTGGTACTTGGTCAGTTTCTGATTCCGAATTGACTGTCATCTATTCCTTTTTCTAGTTTTTTATTAATACGTCCATTATTACTTTTAAAAATACCCTGAGTATATGACTTATTAAGGATATTGTTCTGTATTCACAACAGTCTTTCGCGTTTGTGGTTTTTGGGATAGCGCAGAAGGTGGAGAGTAACCATTGTTCCAGTATATGTTCTGTATTGTATATTTCGTTAAATAAATCTAGTAGTATATCCAAGGTATCGTCGTACATGCATTTTAATGTTTCAACTGGGATCTCGGCCTACTGCTTTCCTATTTTTGCTGTTTGTTAGGGCAGTTTTTATTTCTGCTTTTAATATTTTTAGAAACTAAGCCGACAGATATTATGCCAGTTAGGTACGACTTCAAAATGCAGTTTGAAGTGGGCCGAATTTTAGGCTCTTAAAACCACTTGGTAACACCCCAACCATCTTTCAAGCAGAATTACATGCCATAGAGATATGTGCCCAAGAGTGCAGATCAGATAGCCCAGCAGAACTAAAAGCTCTGAAGTCATACACTTGTGAGTCTAAGCTGACTTGGGACTGTAAACAATCCCTAAGACAACTGGCAGCAAACAATCAGGTTACTTTGATGTGGGTTCCAGGTCACAAGGGAGTTAAAGGCAACAAAGAAGCTGACTGTCTTGCCAAAGAAGGGGCAAATACACAATTTTCTGGCCCAGACCCTTCTGTGGACTTTCCAAAGCCCACTTGAAAGAAACTGGAAACTGCCCTCTGAGGTATAACTTGAAAAATATTGGCAAAACAGAGAGTGATAGTTGCCGCTACTGCGAGAACTTCGCTGAAACTGCAGAGCATTTGCTCTGCGAATGCCCAGCGCTTTTTTGCAAGAGACTTAAGTTTCTGGAAGTGGCCTTCCTAAAGCCCTTCAATGCCAGAAACTTAGCCCACAGGAAACTGATAAACTTTGCACGAAGTCTCGGAATCCCAGGCTTCGAACAGATTAAGGGTTATGCCAAAAGATCTGATGGGTCGAAGTGCTTGAGAGGCAGTATAGCCTTCACGACCCCACTACAATCTACATACATACATACATAAAGTCACGCCTTTTTCCCATAGGGGTAGGCAGAGACCACTTCCTTCCACTTGCTACGGTTCTTACACACATTTTGCTCCTCTACTTTCATCAGTGCTCTCATACATGCTCTTCGGTTGTTGGTACTCTATATCTAATCTATCTATCTATGGGTTGCTACTTGCGCCAGGTCCGCCGTACCGAAGTCCTTCTTCGCCTTCCTTGCCGGTGTGGTCTTCACCTGCATCCCTGGGCAATGGGATTGCGTTATACCCCGCAATACTGGGTCCCCAGCAGAACTTAGCAATCGACCCCAAGAAGTCGGGCCCACCCCCGCGACGTGGACGCGCATGTTGAGAATTGCTTTTGTGGATTCAAAAAAAGGGTCTCTGGTTTCCCAAAGGCCGGGTTGATACTACGAACAAAGGCTATAATGATATGAAATGTCAAAACAAAGATTTGTACAAGTTTATAGCTTATTACCTTTTATTCCGAGATTTACCTGTCTTTCCACCGTATGTGTAACAGTTGCAGTTTATTTATCAGAACGTTCTTTGAAAGTTTTTCGAAATCCACATACTTCTCTAGGGCGATTTTCTTTCAAAATGTAATCTTTGCTTAAAGCGAACCTGCGCCATTTTTAAATTTCGCGCGATGTCAAAAAGCGCGCCTAATTTACATGGTATCCAGGCAATCTCACCCTTAAAATTACCGCAAATTCACTCGTCCTCCAGCAGTCAACCATGCTAGACGCATAACCTATACAATGTAGTTCTAATTGGAACTTATCCTTTTAATACTAACTAATTTTAATCTATAGGTCATTGAATCTACTCTTGTGTTGCCAAACTTAATTGTTCTTCAGGTATTGTCGTTAACATATATCTCTCAGATGGGCTAAACTTGTACCTTGTAAAATCTCCTTTGGTATTTTTTTATATATTATTCAATGCTGAGCACGCTCTTTATTTTTATCATTAAAAATAAGGGGGGAGTATTTGACAAACTGTTTCTATTCCTTAATTGTCTTACCTTCTACCGCTTCCGCTTTCCACAGTAATCTGGTGATACTTTGAAAATTTCCTTTTTGGATTTCCATTTTTTATGTACGCAGATAGTTTGTGTTTGAAACTGCTACTTATTTTAATTGATAATCAAATACCGCATATGTAATTAATATGTACATATCGATGTGTTTTTAGATGTACGATTGCAAAAACCAATTAAACGCACAAAGTGAAGAACTTGATATGATGCTGTCCTGTTTTAAAGAAACGCAGCTATTAGCGAATTCCCGATTGGCGACTACAAGGAGTGACGAACCACTGACCGTAGTTAGAGCGAATGAAATTTGTTTTAAACATGCGCAGTGGAGGTTGACAGAGGCCGATGGACAGATTGGTATTGCCGATCTAGTATTAAGTAACTTTTTGTAAGTATGTTATTTTCGATGTAGGTAATTATTAATACACTAGACACTCATGAATCACACAAGCTTATTTAGAACGCTGCATCTCCATAATCTCTGCCAGAAAAGAGCTACTCTCTTGATCTATGACCAAGTCTTAATAAAGAATCTTTATTGGTGTATCCTGAAAGATTTTCTTCCATATTTTTTTCCTAACTATTGTTACGCTAATACTTTCTTTTAGGGAAGAGTATTCGATATTTAAAATGATTAAACAAAAAAAACTCTACAGACTCTATATCAGAGATGTGATCTTGACTTTTCAATTAAATTCAATTCGAGGGAATAGGTAGATCAGTTCGAGGATCTATTTATTCTTTTTTTTAATATTTAAAAATATCTGAATAAACTAATTTTTCTTAAAACCGAAATGCCGTTGAGCGCCAAGTAATTTTTAATAATAAAATTACTAAAAAGAATGAGAATGAAACCTTGAAAAATTTAACCGTATCTGTAATTTTAATACAAATAGTAACGTGTTAAACTAGCTGCAATGTTATTATCACCTATTTTGAAATAAATAAAAAAAGTTGCAAGAATTTAACAACCAGTTTAATAAAAAAAAAAGGAAATAATTTAAACAAATTTGACGACATTAAACTATTATATACAAAAGGGTTACAAAAAATAAAAATATAAAATATGTCATTGCTGTCTCAGCAGACTGTAGTAGGGAGTATCGGTGTTGATTTCTCATATGTCCTAGGTATTCGAGCTTTCTGCACTTGATGGTGTTCATGATTTCCATTTATTTCTTTAATCTTTGGAGCACTTCTTTGTTCGTTATGTGATCTATCCACTTTATTCTGAGTATTCTCCTGTACAGCCACATTTCAAAAGCTTTAATTTTTTTAGTGGTGGCTTCGGTGAGCGTCCAGGACTCTGCTTTATACAGTAATGTGGAGAAGACATAGTATCTCAGGTGTCTCATTTTTTTTCTAGTGATAGGCTGTGGCTTTTAAAAACGGCGCTCATTTTGTTGAAAACGGTTCTCGCCTTCCCTATACGGCATTTTATTTCTTGTGCGTTGTCCCATTGTTCATTGATTACAGTTCCCAGGTAACAGTACTGTTCCACTCGTTCAATGCGATTACCGTTGATATATAGGTGAGCTCCCCTTAAATCCCACTTGCTAATTATCATTTGTTTTGTTTTGTGGACGTTGATATTGAGACCATGTTGTTGGCTGTATTGCGTGATTCGGTCCCTTAACCTTTGTAATCCTGTCTGCCATCACCATCGTATCTTCAGCGTATCTAATATTGTTCAGTCTGACTCCGTTCAATAAGATACCCTCATCTATATCTTTAAGGACTTTGTTGAAAATTCTTTCGGGGGACATGTTGAATATCATCGGCGACAGGATGCAGCCTTGTCTAACCCCACGTAGTATTTTCACCTGTTCCGTTTGCTGTCCATTAAATTTCATTCATACTGTCTGGTTTCAGAATAGATTTGAGATTATTCTGAGGTCTTTATCGTCTAAGTCGGCATCCTTTAGATTTAGAATGTTGATCATCTTCTGATGTTGAACTCAATCAAAAGCTTTTTCGTAATCAATTAGACATATGTATACGTCACAATTAACGTCTCTACATTTTTGGATTAGGACTTGAATTCCAAAAAGTGATTCTCTGGTGCCGACTGCATTTATGAACCCGAATTGGTTATGTGATATCTGCTCTTTTCATTTATTATATATTTTTCGGTGGATTACTTAAAGAAACTGGGTAACTTATTTGTGGGTAAATGATTCGTAGGTAAATTATTCTTGGTATTCGTTACTAATTTATTCTTTGCTAATGTATTTGGGTATTCGATGGTAATTATACAAAAGAAGGAAATAAAACGATTAAAAAACAAATCCAGACATTAAATAAAGAGGCTTTCTATTTTTCCATAATTAAAATATGATTAAAAATTAAACAAGATACAAAACCTCCTAAAAAATCTGAACTATCAAAAAACACAGTAACATTTTTAGAGAAAACATTTAAAGGCTAAACTAAAAAAAAATTGGAAATACGTCTTTTTTTTTAAGAAAGCTTACAATAATTTAACAAAACTCACCAGTTATATTTTCGATTTAACCACTAACAAAGGGTGCACACATATTAATCAAAACTAATTATTACCAACGAAGAATCGCTGTTTTAAGACGAAATGCCATAAGGATCTCGTTTGTGTGTTAAATATGTAAACAGTAATGGGACTAATTAAATAAAGAACCCAGAAAATATACAAATTTATTGTGTTTCCTTCAAAGTACACAAGAACACACTTATTACACAGAAAGCATCTCTCCGGATACTTCAAAATGACGTCATTTTTCAAACAAATTTAAATCTTTTGGAACAAGACGAGAAAACACACAATACGAGCCTAAATTGACCTATACCATTATTTGAATTGATCCTTTTAATAAACCAACATTTTTTTTAAAAAGTACAAGCTCCTTGATCTTGTTAATGTTTTCATAAGTAGTTGAGGTTGATGTCCTTCCTGAACTAGGTTCGTCTTCGACTGTTTTACGACCTTCACCAAATGATTTGTACCACTTAAAAACTTGTGATTTTATTAAGCTTTCATCACCGTAACAGTTTTGTAACATTTTCAATGCATCTTACCAAGAAAATGTATTTTTGTTGACAAAATTTGGTGCAAATTCTTTGTTCCACAGAATTTTCCCTTTTAAAAATCGCTGACAATTATATTTTAACACAAAACGCTGCAATTTCTAAACTAATAAAGCAAATGTCGGTTACTTGATCTGTGGGTCAATTTCCCTACATTTCGTATTACAGTGCTTTCTCTAACATTTTCATGATCTTACTTTGTTACCCTACGTTATTGATAAGTTGTTGTAGGTCTTCTAGGTTTTCCGCAATAAGTATTGTATCGCCTGCATATCTGATGTTGTTTATTTTGTCAAATAAACACAGAGTAGCCAACCGAAAACGAAACAGAACCATTTTGCAGGAACCTCGTCAACATTTTAGAAAAACGCTCAGACCTGTCGGTTTTTGATTAAAGGGGGACACTCTTTGCCGGTATTTTTGACTCCACTACTTTCAACCGCAAGCGAGGGTAAGAATTACCCCAAAATTTTTAAATGGCATTGGGAATCGAATAAAATGTCTTTTAAAAGCTCTGACAATAGTCTTTAAATTTTACATTTCCTCCCAATACTTTGAAAAAAATTAAATGTTAAAATTTTAGTTGCTTACTTAAATGTTCAAACTGATGACCGCCCGCTTCCATACAATAATAAAGATTTTGTTCAAAACGTTCACGCACATTCCGAAGAATTTCCGGAGTAATTCGATGGCACTCGTCAACGATTATTTGACGCATACATTTAATTTCTCCGGTTGTTGTGTATGCACCTCGTGAAAAACTGGGTTTGAATCGGACCAATAGCGGCAATTGTGGAGATTTATCGTCCCGTGCAAGAAAAAACTGCATTCAAAGGAAAAAAAGATATTAAAAAGGAACTGTGGATGGTTCCCTGCTCGCGCACTCATTATTTCGCAAAACTGCAAACGGCGGTCATAATCATCCCCATTAAATTCATGGATTAAACGTATTTTATATGGATGAAATTTATTCTTCTTCAAAATGGTTTGGATATTAGTTTGATTGATCTCAGGCACAGATGCCAGCTGACTCGTACTCAACGTAGGATCAAGATAAACTTCTCCCAAAACTGCAACTTCACTAGCTTCATTAACTACAGGCCTTCTCGTTTTTTATTAGCTACATTTCCTGTCTCTTAAAATTTTTTTACCAACTCTAGTATATACTTTATACTGACATGACGATCTTGACGTAGTGCATTGAATAGCTGATTAGATAAGTTTTACATTTAAAATCTAATTTCTTAATAAGTAATGGGTGAAATTTTAAAATTTAAAGACTATTGTATAGAGAATTGTAAGAGCTTTTGAAAGACATCTTATTCGACCCCCAATGCCATTTAAAAATTTTGGGGTAATTCTTACCCTCGCTTGGGGTTAAAAGTAGTGGAGTCAAAAATACCGGAAAATATTTAATCAAAAATTGACAGGTCTGAGCGTTTTTATAAAATGTTGACGAGGTTCCTGCAAATGGCTGTTTCGTTTTTGGTTGGGCACCATGTATACGCATCGATATTCATAGCGGATGTATTTTAAAAAAGTCACATTGTACAATGCACACATCAAAGTAGTTTATGTTTATGATAGAAAATAGTTATTTTATCCAGAATTTAAGCTTCAGTTTTCGGTTTTGTGAGTCAATAGTGTTTCCTCTTCTCAAAGCATTTATTGTGCATAATATAGTCGAGCATTTCAAACCAGTTTATTCATTTAAACTAAGTATCACGATTGTGACATCACCCTACATTTCCAGAGCGATACGACACCAAATACTTAAAAATACCGACCACGTATACTGGTCATTAACCTTGATACGTGTACAAAATATTTATAAAAAAAGATGAGTAACAGTTTTATAAACAATCTTATGGTTGCACTAAAAAGCCAAACTAAATTAAGAAAATATTAAAGTAATATTTGGAATTTGAACAGCTTCTTATTAAGTGATTGTATAATTGTGTATAATTGTATAATTATAATTGTTCGTCGATAATCGTCACGTCTAGGATGTAGTAAAAAAGAAATAGCTATGGATAGACATTATTAATACAAAATTTACAATAAAGCGTTTGTTGGACGTCATGTATCGACTCGAATGAATGATTTTCTTGTACTGCCTTGTTCTGGTCCGTTCACTTAAGTTATAAGGGCTAATATTGTATAATAGCGAATAAACTCTGATTGGTGAATAATTCTGGGTGGGTGGGTGTATTGCAATGAAAGTGAAATTAGTATGACAGATATTGTGAAAGCTTTAAACAGTATTAAATTGAGTAAGGCTGCAGGGTATAACGGGATAACGGTTAAATTGCTGAAGGCTGGACAGAGCATGATGGCTAGTCTGCTATACCGCCTATTTAACCTTTGCTGGAGGAGCAATAGCGTACCAGAAGACTTGTGCAAGGCCGCTTTACAAAGGAAAAGGTTCCTAGCAGAATTGTAAGAAATACCGACGTATTATGTTAACTCAGCATCATCGGTAAAATGTATACAAAAGTATTGATTAAAAGAGTGACGAATGAAACTGATGAGAAGATATGGGATGTGCAAGCGGGATTTAGGACAGGAAGGAAATGCGTAAAGGGGTTTTTTTTCTTTACGAGGCACAGTCGAAAAATTCTTGGGTAGAAGACAAAAGGTCCACTGCGTTTTCGTAGATTTGAAAAAGGCCTATGACGGAGTGGTGAGAAATTAATTGTGGTCGACATTGTCTGTGTATTGAGTGAGCGGTAGTTTGATACAAGCGCTGCTTGTGTCAGGATAAATGGAGCTTATACGGACTGGTTAAACATCGAAAAAGGTGTCAGACAGGGATGTGTTTGCCATGGCTGTTTAACTTAATTCATTAAGAATGAATTATTTGATCGACAAATGCCTCCTTTACGCCGTTGATCAGGTCATACAGACAGATTCACGAATCATTAGACATGAAGATGTAACTTTGGCAACGTTTTAGCGGAATATACTTGCACCTTGACGAGGGGAGGTATTGTTTTCCACCTCCGTACATCCCACACCAAAGCGGATTGGAATGGTTTCAGCAATATTGCCAACTATTTTTCCGTTTAGTAATTTCCTCTGATTTTGTAATAATTAACAACAGAAATGACATAAAACCACGTTGTATTTAAATAAAATTCACTAGTATAATACATATTTTTTTAACATTTATTTATTTCAGAGAAAAGTAAATGTAATAGTCTATTTTTGTACATTGTAACTAGTATTCATGTCAGGCTTAGTTTCATAAATTAATAGCAAATACTTCATCCGGCAAAAATGTTAGACTGGACAAATATCGTCGCTACTTGGTGCTTAGCGTCTATTGTTTTATTTACCAGTTTGCGAGTAATTATTAATTATTTTGTTGTTCTGTAGTGTGATTTTGGTTGTAAGTAAATATGTATAAACTATTGGTTAACAGTTTTTATATTTATTTTGTAGTTCTGTAGTGTGGTTTTGGTTTTATTTAAGTTTAATACTCTTAAAATTAAAATATGTAATATAATAATGAAGGAATTTTATTTTATAATTTTTAAATTATTATGTTGCATGTAACTAAGTACCTGAAATATGAACAAATTTTTCCAAAACTTTCATTTATTTCTTCATAAGAATGTTATTAATTCAAATTAAGAACGGATTTTAAATTTTTATCCACAATAAAAATTATTTTACTGCTCAGCTACGTACTGTAATGTATTCAGAATTTTATAAATAAACTCCATTATTCATGTGTAGGCGTATTTAGTATCACTAATTACTAATAATAACTATACAGTAAAATCCAAGAATAATTAGCTCTTCTCAGGTTAAATGGCACGGCACCCAACGATTCTCACTTGTGCATCAAATTCGATAGTGAATTCATGCAAATTTTCTGCGAATAAAATAACTTTTATTTTTTCACCATCAAAGATTTATGCAAGTTTGATTAAAGTCACTATACAGTTAACAAAATACATTAACCACTTTCGTTTTTAAAATGAGCAAATAATGTCAAAATACCTCAAATGTGGACCATTTAATATCTGTGTATTAAAAACTGAAATTATATAATTTTGATATGATTTAAACATACACAAATGCAGATTAGCTTTAATGGAACCATATTAACATAAATAGTCTTAAAACATAATAAAAACGAACCAAATCAATAATATTTATCTCTGCATACATTTGAGGTTAGGTCGTTTCGCATTTTCGACACGAACGGAAACAATCATATGTCACCACTCTTTTGTTTTGACGCAAGGTGATCAGTGGTAAACAAATTTGCAAGGTTGCTGATGTCAATTTTCGCATCTATTATAATGTCTTAGGATTCGTGACTCTGTCTGCATTAGCTTCTATTGAAGAGGAGTTGTTGGCGATGGTTAATACGCATGATGCCCCAAAAATCAAAGGGACGAAAGTAAATGTCAGCAAGACGAATGTAATGGTATTTGAAATAGAAAAAAGCATGACAAACTACAAGGTCTAGATTAAAGAAAAAAGAGTGAAACAAGTAATTTAGTTTGCATACTTGGGTTCAAAGTTTATGAAAAACAAAAACTGTGACATTGAGTAAAGGGTGTTGTCTGTGAAACAAGTAAATAGGCACTGCATAAATTTACACGTGTCGAAAGAGACACGACTGGCTGTGCATAAGGGAGTGCTAGTCCATACACTTATGTATGGTAGTGAATATTGGGTTTGGAAGAAGAAAAATGAAAGTAGGATTAATGCTGCGGAGATAAGTAGTCTGAGAAATATAGCCGAAGTGACTTTATTGGATAAAGTAAAGAATAGTGAAAGAAGGGAACGCTGTGGAGTAAAAGAAGATGTGGTAACTAAGATAGATAAAGGAATGCGTAGATGGTTTGGACAGAGTAGATGGATGAAAGAAGATTATCGAAACAAATTTATAAGGCAGATGTGAATGGGCCAGTCGGTAGAGGTCGACATCGGCGAACGTATCTCGATCAGATCGACAATGTTTTGAAGAAATGCTAGGTTAAGAGTACCAACAACCGACGAGCGTTGTCGAAAGTAAAAGAAGAGAAAGATGCGTATAAGAACCGTAGCAAGTAAAAGGAAGTGGTCTCTGCCTACCTCCACGGGGGAAAAATGCTTGTGTATGTATTAGCCCACTGATCACATACAGAGGGAAGACACTTTTAGAAATTATATGTCGTTAAAAAAAACAAGTACTACCACATGTATGTGTTAATTTATAATGATCTTGACAAACGTCTTACATGCTTGCTCTTAAAACGTCAATGAAATAATAAATAAGTGGTACACACTCACAAATAAGTTTTTATTTATAACTCAAAAATTACAATTTACTTCACTGGAGTAAACTATGTATTTTTCACTTATAACTATTTCTCTTTATTTCCAATTTACTAGTCATTAATCAACTGTCAGTAGTTCCCCTGCCGGTGCGCGTTCTTATATTTCGTCATGGAACATTCCTCAAATGTCCAGAACACACGAATCAATAATAATCGATTTTGGTGAATTCGCAAGAATTATCTAGAACGATAAACTGGACAGGCCCGGCTTTTAAGATGTTGATAGTGATTCGTAGTAATAGCTTAATCGTGGGTTTCTGAGGCGCTTTAAATATTCGTTTTTCAGTTGTCGAAAGTAATAAATTTACTCCTACTGACCACTTACAGAAGGAGGACACTCTTAGAACTGATATGTCGTTAAAAAGGACAAGTAGTACCACGGCATGTGTTAATAGTATCTAAACAGCATAGTTATTGATTTGCTTGTTAGTATTAAATCTAAAAATTTTATACTAGTTACATTACCAATAGACTTTATATTAAATTTAATGAATTCAATATTAAAACGTTATTGTTCCACATACGCTTGAAAATAATTTAAAATCTTTGTGTCCCTACTAATATTAATTAAACAATTATTTCGATTTCAAGGTATACAAAAAATTCAAAAAGTGATGACTCCGTGGAACATCTTATGGAACTTGGATATTTAAGGATGACAAATTTACTGCCCAATGAAATTTACAAAGAAGTTATTTGTCCTACTGAAATTCAGTTTGACATGCCTATAGAACACAAGGTAAACTTTAATGAGTTAGATAATGGATTAAATTTAATTAAAATTATGTTTTAGAAAGTATTGAGGATCTTTTGTAGGGAAAAACCACCTGTTGGTGGAATTTCAGTCAAGGAAATTTTTGAAATAAACCTGGTTCCTCTAACTATAGGTAATTTTACTAGTTTTTCAATAATAAAAGTATTTTCTCGAGTTTAAAGTTGAATTTATTACATAACACAAAACTGAGGATATTTTAATTTTGACGTAAAAGAGTGTTGTGAAGATTATCTTTTATAAATTAAGAAATACTATGATTTGAAAGTAAAGAAAATTTTATTTAACTGTGACGTACTCTTGGAAGGTGGACACGATTTTTACTCAAAGAACAACTACAAAAGACTAACTTTATAGGAACTTATTCTAACTATTCTTATAAAAATATTAACAGTGGCTTGCAGATGTTGTGAAAGATTTCATAGTTTATTTTTTTTTTAATAATTGTAAGGTATATTCCAATGAAGGGAATAGTTTGTACCACCATTGGCCACATTCGGCCGAAGAACTCAGCACGCTGATCAGTCTCACCCATTTACTCTTAAAATTGACACTACAAGGACCAATCTTCAGTGCTGCTACGGAATGGAATAAGCTTCCAAAATCAGTTTTTCCAGAGAACTATGACCTGCAACTTTTCAAAAAGCGTGTCCACAATCATTTCCTTTCTATAATCTACCCTATATTCTATAGTCTACCCTTTTTGCGACTATTTTCATTAAAAAAAAAATTCAATGCATTCCGTGCTTGTTTTTTTGTTTGTATGTAAGGTGTGTGTTCATTAAAAGATAAATTTATTTGTTTCAAAACAAATTATAAATGTTTATAGGATTAACTAAAAAATTTTACATTACAATGATGAAATTCTGTTTTCCTGAGAGGGAAAGTGAACATAATGACTTCAACGATAGAGCAAGCGAGGATGGAGAAACAGAGGCGAAAGGAAAGAAAACTAAATATAAAAAGAATCGCGACTCAAATTTTTATGTCCACATCGTCGATGACGTTGAGAAAATGAAGGTAAAATTGTATTTTATTTTTATCATTTCAATAAAACATTTTGATCAATTTTTGAAGTGAAAATCTCTTTAGGCGCGTTGAGCAAAACTTAGTAGGGGGCAAACTTATGGTTTCGCGACACCTGACGTCAGGGTCAGCAACAGATGGGTGACTTCATAGTTTAGCTTATTCTATCTGCCTGTCAAAAAGTAACTTGGAGCTGACAGCCCACATTTATTAGGTTATTTAAATGTTATTCAATGATTTTATTTTGCAAATTATGAAATTTTAATTTTCAATATTACAATTAATTTGAAAACCCAAAAAAAACCGCTGTTATTTTATAGTAAAAGTTTTCACTTACCTCGGCAGTCCCAATGACTGCCAATTTTTTTTAATATATAAATCAGACCGCCTCGATGCACTCAGCTTTTTTTAACAATAATGGCTAATTGTCTGAAAAGCATTGTTAATGTCAATAACTACATTCGTTTATTTTTTAATTCTGTAAGTTT